>CAUYPK010144813.1:0-70972 GCA_963574355.1 Loris lydekkerianus
TCAATTTTTTGGAATAACTTCTGCAGTACAGGAATAAGCTCTTCCTTGAAGGTTTGATAGAATTCTGGTGTGAAGCCATCTGGACCAGGGCATTTTTTGGTTGGAAGATTTTTTATTGTTTCTTTAATCTCAGTGCTTGAAATTGTTCTGTTCAGGAGCTCTACTTTCTATGCAAACATTTTTAGAAGATTTTTCAGAAAAAAAGGCAATTAATGTGTGTGCCTACAAAACCTTCAGCAGCAGAGAAACTCTTAGAAAATTGTCTCGCAACAGTCATGAGACTATCATTTTTGGAAGAATCAATGTAATCTTCAGAAACATGCGAACTCATGTGAGAAAATGGAAAGAAAAGCCCAAACCATAAGAAATAAATTATTGTTAAGGTTTATTCAATTAATTCCTAAGATTTTCTTCCTAATCAGTGAAGGTTTTAGAAAAAGATGTGCTGAGGAAATTCATTATTTTGTGGTGAAATTAGTTTAAATTAATCTTGAGAGAAGTCCATATGGCATCAAAAAGTCTTTTTGTCACTGATGTTATCTCATTCACAAAGACAAAAACTTCATGAGGAGTTTTAGTTATCATCAGGATTCCATGTGATCTTTTGCAATTGGAATTCATGTCAATTTCTGATTCATAAATGTTTGTTGACAATTGGTTAAAATTTAAATCACCAAAAGATAATGTGTTTCATGATTATATTACATGTCATGTGCTCATAATATTTAGAATGTTATAATGACTATAGGAATAGGCAGAACAGCTGTTTTTGTCTTGACTGGAGGGATGTGGAAGGGGTTAGAGTGTAAAGTGGCCCACTGGCCAAGTCCTTAGGACTACCTAGAGACCTAGATCCCAAGTCTTCTTTCTTCTAGTCTAGTTCTCTTTTCACTACCTTGCAGTAACGTTCCCTCACACTGAGTGGCAGTGGAAACTAAATTATGCTTGGGGAAAAAGGGAATGCTTTTATAGTCAGGGCTTGAAACATATTTGTATAGAAGCATGTTGAAAACTTGGTTGAATTCATGGGCACTTTACTTGAAGAGGCTCAAGGATATAATCTCCTTCCCTAATAGAAAACCTACTGAGGAAATAATTCTTTATGCTCAAAAGATCCAGTGGTGGGAAGTACAGAACTCCCTGGGATTTCTATTCAAGCTTAATGTAGAGGACCAAGAAAGAGGTTGTTAGAGCAGCCATCCTGCAGTTTTAACATAAAGGTTTGGGGACTTTGAACTGATGACAGAAGCTTTCCAGGAGGTTTTCAAGCAGCCTTATGATTTTTACTCAGCCCTATTACCCAAGAGAATCTTGGGAAATAGTTGCCCATAGTTTTGATTTCTCTCAAGATTTAATATTTAATTATTTAGGACTACCTACAAGACAGAAAGACGTATATATTTAATAGTAAAAATTAAAACTTCAGTTCTGAAAAGTAAAACAAAAATGAACAGAGATTAAGGTTGGATTCAGTTAACTCCAAATGAGGATGAAATAGAAAAAGTTTTAATTGAGAAAAATGTCATTTAAAATTAAATAAGAAAAAGGTAATAAGCACTATTTGGCTTTATGTACACAGGAAGGTATATTATATATGTGTGGGGTGTACACGTGCTAGTGGGTGTTTCTCAATCAAAACTCTTTCAAATTTAGTGTAAATGTTTCTCATCTTCTATTTGTAAAAATTAGTTTACCAAAAATAGTTGGTTTACACCTCCAAAGGCAAGGAAAGCCAAACCTAATTTTGAGGAGATAATTAACTGAGTAGTTATCTATTAAGTGAAAATAAAATGTTAAATCTTTAGAGTAACTGGAATTGGAGGAAACACCTAGAGCAATTCATCTCAGTAACAAAAAAACAAAGGTTACTCCTTGAGCAGTGGGTCTCTTATGAGATGGGAATGGGGTAAGGAAGAAAGGAGAGACCCTGCTACTGCCTAAGATTTCCTAGGCTTTATCTCTGACAGGTTGCAGAAAAGCTAGAGGTATGCTTTTACATTTCTTTCCTCCTTTAATTACAGCAATAGCCCAGTGAGAGTGCTATTATTATTACCTTTGAATGTACAATAATCTCAAAGCGTAAAAAGTTATGCGATTTGCTCAGGATCTGAGATTTGAAGCCAAAAATCAAAATCTTATCTCCAATTCAAACTCCTCTTTGGGTTCAACTTCATTAGTGCCTTGATTGAACCCTTTCACAGATAGGAAAACTTGACTCTGCCTATGTCCATTTTTTAATATTATGCTTAACTTAAAGCCCTAACTTGATGGAAAAGCAGTGTTAAAATATCATTTTTCAGTTGAATGACATGGTGTGTATATGAATGTGAATTAGCTTTTCTTTACATTTTTCACATATTGATATGATGTCAACACTGATTCCATTTGGAAATTAATATGTCTTGTGATTTAAAATGTATATTATATGTTCTGTTAGCTTAAGATGTTATAACAAGCTATCACAAAATGGGTAGTGTAAAGAACAAAATCTTGTTTTCTCTTAGTTCTGGAAGTTGAAAAGACCCAGACTAAAGTGTTGCCAGGGTAGTTTCAGTGAGAGTGCTCTTCTTGGCTTGTAGAAGGCTGCCTCTTACTTTGTCCTCACACAGCCTTTCCTCTCTATGGGTGCAGAGACCTCTCTGATGTCTCTTTTCTTGTAAGGACACTAACCCTATTGGATTAGGTCCCCATCCTTATGCCCTCATTTAATCTTAATTTCTTAAAAACCCTCCAAATATAGTCACAATAGGTATTAGGGCTTCAACATAAGAATTCAGGGGGAACAAAATGTGGTCATGGCAGTTGTGTATTCTGAAATATTTGCCAGATGAACTAAATGATGTAATTTTGATGTGTTTATGTGTCTATGCACATGCATTTATATAGAAATTTATGTTGGATGAAGATTTGACATATATTTCTTTCAGCAGGTAAAAATGGAAATAATTTGAAATAGTTTCGTGAGATTCAAAAGCAATTTCAAAAATCTACCAATGATGTATAACAAGATAAATTTGAAGCAGATTTTAAAAGCACAAACAAAACTTCATTTCAAACTTGCAAGAAAGTTGAAAATGGTTAGAATGAGGAATATGTATGAAATAACATCATTACTTTTCAGTTCTTAGATCTAAGACTTCTACTTATGAGTATTTCTGAAATTGGAATGCTGTGAATTCTTTATTAAAATAAATATTACTACAAAAATTTAATAATGTTCTTCCTTAATATTTAAAATATGTTTATTACAGTTTCAAATCATATTTATCTCTTTGGTGGCTGTGTACTTTGGTAGTTGAATACAAAGGCTTAAACTTCAAGTACAAATTGTGTTCCACCCTTTGATAGCTATCTAACTGTGGAAAATTTGATTAACACTTCTTTGTTATGATTTTCTCATCCTTAAAGTGAGAATAATAAAAGTTCTTACCTGTTTGGGTTGGTATGAAATTTGATGAAATAACATCTGTACAGGTCCTAGTACAATACATGTTAGCTGCTATTGTTAGCCTCCAGGGGGTGGTAGATCATTTTTAATATTAAAACATCATCTACTAATGCATACACACACACTATTTGAGCTTCTCAAATATATTTCTAATTATATATGTCTAATTTATCTACAATTACGTATGTGTATACAGAGAGATAATTTTGAAATTTTGTTAGCATTATATGTATAAACAATTTTTAGTTTCTCAGGCGACAAGAATTAAAAATATATCCAAGGTCATAAAAGACATCTTGGGATCTATAAAAACACTTTTGTGCATGATGAATATGGATCCGAAAGAGTAGTGTTAGGTAGCATGATCTGTTATCACCAGGCTATTCTTCCCCTTAAAAATCTTGGGAAAATTCTTTTGTAGCTAATTGATGTTAAGAATTTGGTGGATAAGAGGAGCAAGATTTGACTATGGCTAATGCTAGAAGTGCTGTGCCCATTACCTTTCCTGAAGTGTTTAGAATTGGCTGGTGGACCAAAGAGAGTTTGCAAAACCTAGAAGTTTTTGAGGTGTTATCTATGAATTCCTGAGGCTCTTTCACTGGGTCCATCAAGTCAAAATTATTATCCAATAATACCAAATATTCTTTGCCTTGTTTTTTCTGTGTTCATATTTGTCCTGATTGTACAGAAGTAATTGTAGGTAAAACCACTGGTACCATAGCATAACTCAAGGCAGTGATACAGAACTGTACTGCCAGGTTCACTTAAGAATGTCCTTGATGATGGAGTAAAAAATTAACAATTTTATTAAGTCTTTAACCTTGAGACTTTTTAATATCCTATGCAACAAACTGAAAAATATTTGGAGAGCAGTTCTTTTGTATACTAAAATATGATGATTGATTGAAAAATATTTACATGATCACGTGAATTCAAATTAGTCATTTTTTTCCTCTGTGCAAACTATCCTTATAAAGGCTTTGGTGTTTGGCTGATATTTTCTCAAAAATGAACAAAGTGAGCCTGTCATTTCAAGCAAAACAACGGACAGTATTTGTTGCCAATGATAAAATCTGACCTTTCAAACAAATATTAGAATTTAAAACTTAGATTTGACACCTCTCTGATATTTAAAGACTTTTCTAATGTGATTTGTGATAATATATACCCATGTAAATGGGATTATTTTGTACTATGCAAATAAACACATCACTATTTGGAAAATCTTTATAACTCAGTGTCCCAAAGTTTTCTAAATACTATTTCATGATGTTACAAATCATGCATGGGTAAATAAAAGATTCATGAAAAATGAAAAAAATAAATGAATGTGGATAACAGGCTAATGAATTTAATATAACATAGTATAATGTTCACTTTCTATGAATCTATGAGGTCAGAGAAACTCAACATTAGCAAAAATCACCGATTGAGTTTGGTATAGTGTTAACGAAAAATATATACTATTTTCTGAAAAAGCTATTGACATACTCTTTGATTTTCCAACTACATATTTGTTTAAGGCCAAACTTCCTTCATACAGTTCACCAAAACTAGCATATTGAATAAAAAAGCAGATGAGAGAATTTGTCCTCTATTCACCGAGACATTAAAATAATTCTTTTCTAAATGTAAGCGATGAATTCTTTTCACTAATTATTTTGTTCAGGAAATTACAGCTATTTTTCAGAAATCATATTATTATTTTAAAATGTTTTTGTTTGAGTATTGTTACTTTTAAATAAATTAATCAATAAACATGAAAATAGTCTCAGTGTGAATTTTTAATATTTCGAATGCCAATAAATATAACCCATATACAAAACAGCTCTTGGAGGTCTTCAACGTATTTTAAGAATGAAAGAAGTTTTGAGATCAAAATTTTGGTAAACTCTGATATAATCTGAACTGCTCCTGAAGGCTTATTCCTCCATGTGGATGGAAAATTCTGGTAGAGCTCACTTTTGTTCTTTCTGTGTTTTGTCGTTTGAGGACCAATCGCTGTATTCCTAGTACATAGTAGATGTGAATGGAAAATAACCCAAGGTAAGTGGCATCTAGCTGGACTTTTAGAACTTTCACTTTTACAAAAGGTAGATAGATTTTCAAAAACCTCTGCACCCATCAAAGCAGTCCTTAGCATTTACTACACATTTATACTTGCAGAATGCAAGCTCATGTTCTGTAATGACCTGCCTTTTTTGTTGCCTATATAACAGTCAGGTGATTTTAGTACATCATGAAGATTCAGAATTAAAATTTTAAATTAAGAAATCTACAAAAGATATTCATTAGTGGAAATCTATAGGGGGTCCTTCCTCATCAGTAGGTAAGTTTCCAATTTTGAAGAAAAAAATACAATTTTCAATCTATAGGAACTTCAAGAGTCATATAGGAACATTTGTGTTCATTTTACTAAGAAATACACTTAATGGAAATGAGGAGAGGGAATATGGAATGTTTGGAAAATTCTTGTGACAATCCCTCTTGCCTAGAAATCGTGATCACTTACTGTTGTACCCAAGGAATGCATAAGATGTGAGGCAGAAAGTTGTGATTAGAAACTACTTCTGGGCACCAGCTCTGTCCCAGGAGTAGTGCTCCCTTCCACTCTTGGAAGAAGTCACCCAGATTTGTTACTGTTGACATGTAAATCCCTGTTTACTGGCTCCTCACCCAAATGAACAGGGCAATGACAGATTCTTTAGTTGTTAAAGGAAATGTTTTGAAAATCAGGTCAAGAGCAAAATTATTTCAGATCATAACTGAATGTCTCAGATAGAAAATTAAGGCAAAGTAAACTCTTTGCTGTAGTTTCCATCTCTTGATATCCTGAAAATCATCTCATTGCAAAGCACAGAATCAAATTAAGGTATAAGCACAGGAAAATAATCATTTCATTTTCCACATCCTGGGACAACATTATGGTCTACTAAAATATATACATGTTACTTAATTTAATTTTGTTATTTTGATGTCAAAAATACAGGATGTTTGTTTGTTACAGGATGACTAGTTCCAGTTGTAAATAGAAATTGACAAACTACAAGTTGACTTTTTTCAATTGTAGTTACGATTTTATTATTCTTTATTTTTTCTGAATTTGATGCATTGTTCTTGAATGCTTATCCTATAAAATTTAACTTTAAAAAATTGAAACAATTTTATTTTTATTCCTTTGCACAGTCAAGAAGTTGTTTAGAGAATGAAAAAGTACAAAATCTGGCATTAAGGAGTTACCTCCCTGAAGGCCATGAATAATGCATTTTAGACAGGAGGATCTGGATGTGAGAGGGCCTTAAAGGATAGAGGGATACTCCAAATCAGAATGCTTTGGGGGATCTCCCGAGAAGGTCAGAAGCACTGAGTGTGTAATAAGCGGGGGGCACTATAGCAGCCATTATCTTCCCTCTGACAGAGAGGCTCGCTGACCTGGTGTGCCAGCAAATGGAGAGGAAAACTCTGCACCAAGATGTAAATTCCCCACACAGGTCCCTCATGAATATCTTGTCTCCAGGATTCAAGCCAGTGACCTGGAAAACAAGGTTCCTCCCCAATCAAAATGACAGGCAGAGCTGGTTTCCTGTTAGGAAGACTACGAGGTGTGTAAAAAAATTATGATTTCTGAGGGAAAAAAATGAGATGTCACACAGAGCAAAATAGTACTTTCAAATGGTCCTCCACAGTTCTTTTGAATGGCAGCTGTTAAGAATTCAATTGTGTGTATGACATGCTGGAATCCAGGATGGAAGTTCTGTTGGGGGGCAGGGATGAATGGAAATTCTCAATTGAAATACTCATTTGAGAATATTTGAATATCTGTCATTCTTTATACCCTAAAGGTTAATTCTTGAAAAATAATTTCCATTAGTAACACAAATTCTAACCTTGTCAAATCCTGTTATGTAATGCATCAGTGCTGAAATGCATATTCTTGCAAAGCTGTACTACTAAATATATATTCTTGGTTTATAGACAATGTTTTCCTCTAGTAGTTTCCTTGATTTATCAAATTATTTGTTTCTGGAAGATGGATTAGAAATACGTTTACCTTTATGGCTAATATAAAATTATGATGAATCATTATAGTTTTAATATAGAAAAGATTGAAATTATGAAAAATACTCAGTATTATACATTTCAATGAGTGAGATGTCTAAAATATGCACAGAAAATATGGCCATTTAAAAACATCTTAATATATATTGTAGCAAAATAATGCCTTAGGTTCGGGTTCTATTTTGGAAAGCATATTTATTTAAAATATTCTATTGATTCCTAATAGTATTTTTTTCCTACTTTGTAATTTTTAATAATAATTTGCAAAGCTCCAAATGAATTAAGATAAGAGAATAATTCTGCAACACCATAACTAATCATGTATCAAATATAACATCAATCATAGTCAAACCTCTCTTGCTTTTTCCCCAAGAACATTATTTATGCTATGTACAGTAAATTACAATTTCAAAAAGAGGTGTTAGTATTTCTAGTTCATATATATATATATGAACTAGTTCATATATATATATATTTACATAACATGTTTCCTGGAAAGATATATATTTTTTTCTTTTATTAAGTCATATACACATAGATCATGAATACATTTATGCTTTTGTGGGGTACAATGTGTTGGGTTTTTTAAATATAATTTGGAATGATTACATCAAACTAATTATTATAGCTTTCACCTCATTTACTTAATTATTGTGTTAAGACATTTATGTTCTATACTTAGTAGATTTGACTTGTACCCTTACAATATGCTCTACAGGTGTGGTCCCGCTGTTTACCCTCCCTCTATCCAACCTCACCCCTTCCCTCCCAACCCCCTCCACTTCTCTCCTACATCCTACGCTATGATCTATCTTTCATAAGAAAGTGTGAGTAATTATAAATTGGTTTCATACAAGTATTGAGTACATTGGATACTTTTTCGTCCATTCTTGAGATACTTTAATGTCCTTTATTTTAAAACTTTTTTGCCAATGTGGTGATCTATAAATTAATTATTTAAAAATACATTTTTCCTTTCTATAAAATACCTTTTCCCCTAATTTATTTTTAATTTAAAAGTAAAATTGTATATATTTATGGTGTACAGCATGATATTTTTGTACATGGATCCATTGCTGAATGTCTAACTTGAGCTATTTAACATATGCATTACCTCACTTATGTTTTTCTAGTGAGATCATTCAATATCTATGAGCAATTTATAAGTATACATAAAAATACACCTTTGAAAAACAACTGTGATTGATATATAATCATTGCACATATTTAAAATATGTTTGAACACTTATATAATTGCGCAATAATCACATTAAGGTAATCAGCGTATTTTTCCCTTAAACATTTATCATCTTGCTGGAATGAGGCCATTCAAAAACCTCTCTTCTAGTTATTTTGAAGTAAACAACACATTATTACCTCTATTCTTTCTACCATGCCACAGATCCCTATGACTTACTTCTGCTATCTAAGTGTAGATTTGGACCCATCAGCTAATCTCTTACCATCCCCCTCTTCCCTTCTCTGTTAACTACTGTTCTATACATTAATTCTGGGAGAACAACTTTTTACATTTCATATGTGAGTGAGGTCATAAGGTATTTGTCTTTCTGTGTCAGGCTTAAAACTCTGCTTTTGAAGTCACAAAATCATAATTTGAAAGACAAAACAAAAATAAAAGCAAATATTTAGGAAATTTATACATGCACAAACACATGCACTGGTGCATACACACATTTTGCCCCCTTTTTACATCAGCATGAATGTTTCTGTTTCGTATCTGGCAGTTTTCTCCCTTTTTAAATTTTTGTGTTCAGTACAATAAGAATGTAAATTATATTCAGTATTGTTATAATCCTTTTCCCAGAGTTGCAAATTCTGTTCCAGAAGATTTGCTCAACATGTAGAAGTATTTGGTCTCCACCTTTGATAGTAAGAGTAAGAATTACTGGTTTTGATGTTTTGAAGTTGTTATGAGCCATTTTTAGGAAACTACAATTTGCACACAGAGCTTAGACAGAATGAATATGTTAATAATGAACTCCAGCCATAGATTGCACACTCAAATTATCATCAATTGTGCATGAAATTTTTCCAGGCTATTTGTTCTGAAAGTAAGTATGAAATTATGCATTCAACTTGGATTCAGGCATAAAAATGGGTTTTCATAAATATTTTCAGATGGTAATTTTTGTGTGTGCAAATACTATACACCCTTGTTATATGGAGTTTTCACTTTACTAGAGTAAAATCAACATATAAACTAGTGCATTCAGTATCACAAAAGGACAGGTAGAATTTTTTGCCACTCTTAAATTATACCCTGGCATATCCCAATTTGCTATTGTTTATAAAACTACTGTAAGCTGGCTGTCTATTTGCTTCTGTGTCGCTAAAATGTACCTTTAATCTAAGGAAACTATAGTTAAGCATTCATTTTCAGTAAGTATTACATTGGTGATACACAGTTTCTGTGGGTTTTGCAAAAGACTTTAAAATGTGAGAACTACATTCACCTTCCCCATAGTCACATCAAAATATCTAATAAATTCATATAAAAACTCATTTTAATTGCACTTTTAGAAAAATTTAATGTTAAATGAATAAAAAAGGAGACAAATACCTTTCTCTTTTTCACTAGAACTAAAAATTTCCAAATCTAGGATTTTCACTTTTACTGATCGTATCCCAAAACTAACCGTCCAAGGTAGCTGATTTGGAGGTCTGCATTCTTCATCACATGAGTCGGAGTGAGAGATGTTTTCATACAGTAGTGCTAAAGGTCATAAGTGTAAACCTGAAAGAACATTTTCTCTTTATCACTACATTAGTTGTGCATTTAAGAAAGGGTAGTGAACTTGAAAGCAGATGTAGGTAAATAAGGAACTTTGTTCTTGTGTAAGGAGCGGGTGAGAGACCTGTAGTAATAGCACAGACAACTGGGTATTCTCAGACCCTCAGAGCCACAGACCTCACCTGCTCCATTGCACCGTAGGAATCTGTTATCGAGGAACAACTGTAGGAGCGCAGTATGGTCTTTTTATTGCTGGCGGAAGAGGCTTTAAAAGTGCTTGCAGAGGTGCCCAAAGTCACACATGTGACTTCAGTGGCTTCCTGGTAAACGGGTTTAGACTTCAGATTGCACTTCAAAGTTCATTATAGCCAAATGGCAAAAATGCAGCTATATTTTTTTCACAATGAAGACAAATGACTGAATAAGTGAATATAATCTTTGCATGGTCTAATTCAGTTAAAATGCCTGTTCATTTATTTAGTGGATGGAAATACCCTAAACGGTCTTGATGTTGTATTGACAGTTCAAAAAGATATTTCACAGGCTCAGGGAGGCCGTATGTTAAAATTACAAAGTAGGCAAAATTTGTCTTTGGTATCATCAGTTTCATAACCCACACCTGAGAATGAGTCTTCCCTTTGACTTCCCCAATTCATTTGTGCTCCCCCCAGATCCCTCCCACAAGTCCACTGCTTCCCTGTGTAGGACATACACTCCCTGTGCTGCCTCTGAAGTCAGCCCCCTCTATGCTGTATTTACCCTTTCCTCAGATTGATGTTCATCCCTAGGTGGCTGTCTCTGCTAAGGATTGTTTGACTGGAAGAAATTGAAACCCATCAAACTAATCTAAGAAAAGTGGGAATGGCCATCTGTCCAAAGCCAAGAGCAGAAACTGTAGCCATGCTTTATGTGGAAGTGGACAAAAAATGGAAAGGCATCTATGATAAAAGCAATTATGCTCTCCATCTGTTTTTCTCTGGGATAGCAGGCGTATACATTTCTTCTCCTTATTTTCTCTTTATTTTCAGAGAATACCCCCTGCTTATTTGCAGAGGATAACTCATCTGGACTTGCCCCACAAAAGTGACCTCTGTTTTTGAAGCTTTACACTTTACAAAATATTTGACCTGATCTTTACAAAATATTTGATTGACCTGATCTTTAAGTATGCTAATTGCAGTTTTCTCAGGGATAGAATCTGATGGGCCAAATGTAGCCCCTGGCTTAGGTGTCTAGCCCTGAATTAGTCAACTATATCTAGAAAGAAGAGGGAGGGGCCACAATGTTGGAGAGAGAGCACAGGAGAAAGGCTTGGCTGTGAATTCACAAAGTCACTCGGAACCTTTTATTGGTGCATGTAGTGTTTTCATTTTGGTTTGGTTACATCTGCTTTTTTCCCTAAGCAGCATTGCTGCCTTTTTCAAAAATTAAGATATTTTTAGGCACATTGGTAAAATAATCAGTATAAATGTGTTCAAGAAGTGTTAGCTATTTTCTGGTAAAGATAATCTGCTTTTTATAGTTCTACAGAGCTAGATCATAAGTTCAAATTGTCCCCAGAGACTGGACAAAAATTAAGTAAATGAAAACATCTGGCTATAAGACAATTGTTTATGGAGGAGCTTTTGGCCAATTGGGGAGGGCATTCCCAATGTAAAAGGGAGCACACATCATTTCAAAGGTTATGTGTCGGAAAAGCGAAACTGCCTTGTGGCCAGACATAGCCCACAGGCTGCTGTTCTGTGATCCCAGTTTGAAAGCTCTGCAGTAATTCACAAGGATGATCCTAATGGTTGTTTCAATCGGCATTTTGAAAATCTGGTGGAAAAGGTAATACTACCTTGTACTCTTCCTCCAATCATTTTCTATACGAAAAACTTATGTATTAGGAGTTAAGACGCCTGATGCCATTCCCAGTTTTGCCACTTACTGGTTTTAAGATTTAACATAGGGTGGCTTCATCTCATTATGCTTATGGGAAAAGGGTGATTACTGAATGGTTGGCAAACTTGGCTCATCAGAATAACAGTGGTGGGGAGTAGGGGGTAGGGGGTCATAGTATCCAGGAGTGGTTCTTAGAAAAGTATATTTTTTAAAACTCCCCAGATGCTTTTAATGCAGTCATGATGGTGAGTGCCATTTAGGAAACTGACTTAGCTGATCTCTCAGTTCTGACTATCAAAGAGACTAATATTCTAAGACTGACCTTTCCTCATGGGCTGCTCTGCTTGAAAAGGAATCTGGGGTTGCCATCTTGAGGAAAACCAGACTTCCCTTGGGATAAATTAACACATCTGCCGCTATTTTCTTCAGCTGAGGCTAGGATGAAGAATTTCTGCTTTCTTGTATGTTAAAATCAGCCTCTGCTAGGGATCAATCTACTCTTCTCTTCAACCATTAAATTTTGATTCCTGATTTATCATGCTGTTTTGAATTTACTATTTTATATTTTTACACTGTCTATAATTTCCAAGTTCTCTTCATAAAGTTAATTCCTTATTTTTGAATCTAAAAAAACCACTTTGTACAACATGACCTTTCCCAGCTACATTTCGCTAAATGCTTAGTTTAGGATCAATTATCTAGGATCTTTCCAGCCTATCTTGCATATAGTTATACATTTCTTATATTAAACTGCACAACTTG
This sequence comes from Loris lydekkerianus, assembly GCA_963574355.1. Lineage (NCBI taxonomy): Eukaryota > Metazoa > Chordata > Mammalia > Primates > Lorisidae > Loris > Loris lydekkerianus. The sequence continues at coordinate 12,906 of CAUYPK010144813.1, forward strand.
GTTCATTTTTTCTGGTTTTCACCCTATTCCATTTTATTTTCATGGGGGCAGAAACTTTATTTCTTTATTACTAGTACCTAATCCATTGCCTGAAAATAATATGCATGTCTGCATAATGGGTGAATTATTGACCTAAAAACTGTTGCTGTCATTACTTTCATCATTATCACCATCATTACCATCACCACCATCACTACATGCCCACGAGAGCCTTCTATGCATCTTTTCATTTATTTTTTGCAGGAACACAATTAAAGATAGTCACCTATTTTTTCTTTCTTCCCCCTAGACAAGAAATTTGGATACTGTACAGCATGAAATAAATGGGCCAAGGTCAGTATGTTGGTGAGCAGCCGAGCCAGAGTCTAAATTTAGTTTGACTTTGGAGCCCAAGGTCTTAACCGCAAAGATATACTCCCTCCAACATTTATTACAGTTGCTCTGCAGTCTGAAGAGAAGATTTGTTAGGCTGCTTTAGAGTCAAGGTCACCAAATTATTCACAAAAAGAGGAGCAACAGAGACATTGTTGCTTCCCACTCACACAACCCTAGCTTTTGTGTCCTTGTCTCCTTTTCTCCGTCATGGCTGCATCTGTGTGCAAGCTCTGGTCAAGGCAAAGTCACAGTGATCCTGGTTTATGTTGTGAAAGGCAGGACGAAAATGAGCTATTCTGCCAGTAATATATCAATCAATATATTAAAACAGCCAAGCAAACAAATAGACACTCCAGTTTCACATCACAATCATAGTTCACTAGAAGAAAAAGGGGAAAATATGGTGGTTAATTCATAACACTTGGCATTGTCGTGTCACAAATGTGTAAATCAACATATCTACTGCCATTGAAAAGTTCTGAAGAGTGCTGCTCAGCATTGTTTTAAATAGCCTGAGATGAAATACCCGTTATGACTGAGACGGGTCTCTATATCTGATACCTCTACCATATATCCCTAAATCTGGTCTTTTCCATATATCTGACGTTCCAAAACAATAAGAGCAACAGCAGTAGCAGCAGAAGCAGCAGCTGGAATATTGGGAAAGTGTACTTTGTGTCATATACTTTACACACTTTTGTTTCATTTCATCCTCAAAATGACCATACTTAAGTCAATATGACTTAATACTTCACCGCACTTGACAAGTGAGGAATGGGCTAGAGATAACATGTACATCAGAATTAACATGTAACTAGCAAATGGGAGATTTTGAAGGATGAGCAGAAGAAAGCCAGGTAGGTTTGTGGGGAAGACAACTCATGTAAAGAGATTATCAATAAAACAAAGGTCTTATTTCAAAACCCATGATAATGGGATAATGACTGTTACTCTGTCCTAACTCATGCCATTCTCCCAAGTGGCTTTCTGCCTTCACCTGGGTGGTGTTCCCCATCTACCTTTTTTTCTGGCTTTTTCTGCTTATCTTTCAAAAATCAGCACCACCCGTCTGAACAGCCTTCCCTGTCCACTCTTCTGTAATCTTTCATAACAAGTCAACATTTTTCTACTTAATTAGCAACACTGTATTATCATATACATAACATCTTATTTTATTTTTCCTACAATGTTCTGTGAACTCTTCAAAGACAAGGATGGTATATCCTTAAGCTCTCAATACCCCAGAAAAGTGACGGGGCTACTTTATGGGTTACTGTGAATATATAAGCCATACTGAATGGATGAATGAATGAGCTTGATTGCTTATTGCTGATTCAGCAAAATAATTTTCTTTAATTTCAAACTCACAGAATAATTATAAAAATAGAATAAGGACTATCTTTACCCAGATTCATCAAATATTCAGTTTGATAAGTTGAATTCACCATTCTGTCCACCTTTGTCTTTCTGTCTCCATCCATATATAGAGAGAGGGTATACAGAAGGTGCCAAAACAATGTACACACATTGGATACTCAAGTCACATTTGACTTCTGCAATTATAAGAGTTATAAGATATACAATATAAGAAATGCTGCTGCTGTATATTAAACATTATAATTTTAATATAGTTTTTTCCTTTCTTAAAATGTGTATAATTTTTCATACCTTCTGTGCATGTATGTATGTATACACACACATGCCTTTCTCATATATCTCTCAGACGTATATAAGAGAGAACAGTACTTGTATCTAGAGCTACTATATCTGCTTTGGTGCCAGTACCATGCTGTTTTGATCACTATTGATTTATAGTACAGTCTCAGGTCTGGTAGCGTGATTCCTCCTGCTTTGTCAGGAATTGCCAAACGATAGCCCATGGCCCAAATAGGGCCAACGATGTGTTTTTGTAAATAAAATGCTATAGGAATATAACCAGTTTATGAATACACATAATATCAGTGGCTGCAACAGAAAGCTGAGTAGTTGTGAAAGATATTGCAAAGCCTGCCGCCCTAAAATATTTGTTTTTAGGCCTTCTGCAGAAAAATCTTTCTGTCTTGCAAAGACTCTTCTACAATTTCATGAGGCAGAATCTCAATTCGACTACTGAGAAACAAAAATAGATACAGATCCCAAGATGAGATTAAATGTACAAAAACTTCTCGACATACAGTAAACTTAATCTATTCTCCAATATCCATACTGTGTATCTTTTCTTTCTTTTCCTCTGTACAATTTCATGGATTCTTTTCTTTAGTTGATCTTCCTTTTAGAAAAATGTTTCTCAAAGAGGCTCCTTGACCACCTCAAAGTCACATGTTTCTTTGATTCTTCGACCTTCAAGATAATCTTCTTTTCCCCTTTAGCAGGATAAGCATTCCCATTCTACCAGAGCCTACCCCTGCCAAAGCAATCCTTTCAGATTTCATGATTCACAGAATCAATCTGTTCATAGCTTTAGATGAAAAGTTGGAAGATTATCTTCCTTAAGCAAATGTTATTGATTTGAGGTAAGATTTTCCTAGAAAAAAGAACATGTGCCATTTCCACAAGTTGGGATATCTTCTTGACATTTGGTCAATGTATTTTGTATTTATTTCTGCATGTTACAAATTACCCCCAGAATTTAATGGCTTAAAACAACAACCTTTGTGTCGAAAATTTTGGCATAGTTTAGCAGAGTGCCTTTGGCTCCAGGTCTCTCAGAAGGCTGTCAAGGTGCTGGCCAGAGTGACACTTGTTTCATGACCTGACTTCCAACCTCACTCACATGGCCTTTAAAAGGCTTCAGTCCTTAAGGGCAGCTCCCAGCATGATAGCTGGTCTCCCTCAGAGCAAACAAACAAGAGAAAAAGGAGGACAGCCCAGCTGCCATGTTACAAACTGCCCTAATACGACATCCATATAAAGAAAGAACAAACATTGGCCAGCAACCAGGGATGTTACATGAGGACTCTTGGAAGTTTAGTTCTCCAGTAAAACTTTACAGCTGAGAGACTCTGAGCTAAAAAATTCACCAGAGAGTGTATTTAATACAAACACCAACCAAAGAAAGTTTGTGTTGCTATATTGATGTCAGACAAAGAAGACTTTAAAGCAAAAAGCAAAATCATAGATTAAAAAATAAAATTTAATTGTTCTAGTGTAATGAAAGTTTCATTCACCAAGAAGATAAAAGAATTTCAACCTTTCATGTGTCTGACTTAAACAGGATCAATAAATATAATGCAGAATTTAACAAAATTACAGAGGACAGTGTACAATCAGAATGAGTCAAATTTACAGACCTCTGTCAGTAATCAATTGACCAGAAAAAAAATTAGTGAAGACATAAAAATTATAAATATTGTTATTAGTAAAACTTACCTAACAGAAATGTATAGAACAGTTAACTTTTTTCCAATTATGAAAAGAACATTTAAAAAAACTTACCATATGCCGGGTCATAAAGTTAGTCTGAGCAGATTTCAAAATTGGAATAATCAAAATGTATGTTTATCTTTACCTCAGCTTGGTTGCACCATAAATAACAAAAATAATACCTCTACTCACCATTATGTATTTTAGGTTCTACAGTATTATGTAATTATTTATTTATTTTGTTTACTGTTTATTTTACATTTTCCTGTGCTAGAATATGGACATCTAGGGAACAGGGACTTTTTACTTTGAGGGGGGTTATTTGTTGTTTGTTTTCACTGTTGTTGATTATTGCTTTCTTTTTTTTTTTTTTTTTTTTTCCTTTTTTAACTGAAGCATCCATTCCCCAGAACCTGTAACTGTGTGTCTGGAACATAGTGAATATTAACATCTATTTCTCTTTGTTGATGTTATTGATTGCTGGAATCAATGTTATATGTCACCTAGAAGACTATATCCTTCTAACCTCAATTTTTTCAGTTTTGAGTTTTAGTTGAGCACCTAGTTACTGGGGGACTAAATGTCTAAAGCTAGACAGAGAGACCATGGCTGGAATATTGAAGTCTGAGTATCACCTTCCAGAAATAGTTGGAAATGGTGAGTTTGAGATGACTGCAGAATATTGTGCAGACTAATATAAAACTATGAAAACTCTGAGGGAAAGACCAAAACAACATTGTCCAACTAAGAATGTGGACCATCTGTGGATAGTACTATTGCTTAAAGGATTAAAGAAATATTAGTAAAAATGGAGACCACAATACATGATATTCTTTTTACACATATACCCTGATTTCTTTATTCTCTCTGTAACTATGTCTAATATATTATTTAATTTATCCACTACGTTTTAAATTTTACATTTAAAATTCTACTATTTTTCACTTTTAGAATTGCCATTGGTTCTTTTATATGGATTTTTAAGCTTTAAGCATAAATTTCCAATTCTTTGTTTTATTTCTTTAAATATTAGGTTATTAAGGATGAAAGTTCTGATTTCCTTAAGTACTAAGTTGGACAATTGATATCTCTGACACTTTACTTGTTTTTTTTTTGTTGTTGTTGTTGTTTTTTATTGTGAAGGTACACACTCATTCTTTCAAATACGTATTTTGGCTTATGGTTATCTTTCAAAATTTCTTTTGTAGAGCAATTTATGTAAAACCAGGGATAAGTCAAAAATTGTGTCATTTCTGAATATGAATTCCATCATAGGACCAACAGCTCAAAATATCAAGGCAGTGTTTGGGAAAGATGTGTGTAATTAACAGGCAGACTGTCAGTGGTTTGAGAAGTTACGTTCTGGTGATTTTAATCTTGAAAATGAGCCACATGGACTATGTGAGACCAAGGTGGATAAGCAGGAGCTGAAAGCAGTAGTGGAAGCAAATCCATCTCAACCTACACCTGATTTAGCATTAAGGTTTGATATTTCTATTCCAATAATATTGGACCATTTGAAACAAATTAGCAAGATAAAGAAGCTGGATAGATGGGTTCCACGTGAGTTAAACAAGTGTTGGAAGAGAAGTTGCCTCAAAGCTTGCGCTTTTTTGTGATCAAAACATAAGGGGAAAACCATTTCTACACTTTAATGTTACTGGCGATGATAAATGAATTCTTCTTGACAATCTCAAGAGTTCAGCACAATGTTTGGATAAAGATGAAGTGTCAAAATACAGTTCACAGCCAAATATCATCAAAGGAAGTGAAAAGTGTCTGTTTGAAGGTCCAGTGCTGGTATTATCCACTAAACATGAAACCTGGTCTGTTGATTATAGCAGATGTCTACTGCAATCAACTGGATGACGTGATCATGACGCATGTGATTAAGCAGCCAGGACCGGTCAATAGAGACTGGCCAATCCTCTTACATGAAAACCCTCGTCCAAATGTCACACATATCATGCTGGTCAAACTATAGGAGCTGGACTTAAAACCTCTCTGTGAACCATCCTGTTCACCAGACCTTGCACCAAGTGCCTACTGCTTCTGCCAGACTTTGAAGCACTTCTTGCAAGGAAACATTTTCAATTCTCAATAAGCTGTGGAAAATGTCTTTTATGATTTCATCGCCACTTGCTCTTCAGGCTTCTTCACTGCTGGCACAAACAAATTACCATTAAGATTCCAAACCTGTGTCTATAGTTTATGCACATATTTTGATTAATTATATTGCTTCTTGTTTGAGATACAATAAACTAAACGTTTGATTCAAAATAATCATACCATATTTACTTTAGATAATGTCTGATAACTACTATCTGGATACCTTGTGATTCTGTTCATATTATATTTTATTTCTCTTATTTTCATTACTCTTTTAGGTAGAAATGCAGAATTTTAATTTTAATTTTAATTTTTTTTCCATTAATGAGGGTTTGTTAAGCTAATGTTTGGGGTGGTGTTTAGGAAAAACACAAACTACAGGTAGAATTGGTAGATTTTTATTGAGTGCCAGATATATGTAATATCAAAAAGTTTACAGATCATTTGAAACTTGGTATGATGTTATATTCTTCCAGACAGAATATAAGTTTGCTTTTGGCCAGTGTTTAGGGACACTTGCCATTCTGAATTTCTTTACTTCAATTAGATAAATTTCTTTACTTCAATTAGAGATTAGACAATTTGTAGCAGAGCTTAAAAACTGACGAGGAATGTTCTACTTTTCATTCAGTTTTAGGCTAGAGGTTTTCAGGATTCTCATCTAAACCTGAGGTTTTAATACTCCCCCTCTTTAGTGATTCTGGAATTCCAGATTTTCTTCCTTAGACCAGTTCATTCTGTTAACAGTACAGTTCAGATTCTCTGTCTCTAGTAGAATCAATTTATTCTAGAGAAAAAGAGTTGCTAAATGCCAGAATCACCTCTCTGGATTTGTTTTCTTTTTGGCCCTGCTGTTTACTTTATAATTCCTTCCTGTCCTAATAGGCCTTCAATACCTTCAAAGAGGATAATCTTTAAAATAATTTGACCAGCTTTCTAAATTGTTCTCAGTAGAAAGATTGGTAAAATTTTGAAAATTCTTTCATTACTGTAAGTGGAACTACATTTATTTGACTTTTTGGCATAAATATAAGATCATTTCAGGGTTCCAGGACAAATGCATGGAAATGACCACAAGTGAAATCCCAATTATTATTTGATGTTAGACTCTAGTCTCTCCTGACAGATCACAACTCAGAAAGGATTCATTTTAATTATACAAATGAAGTATGAGACATTTTGACACCTGGAAGAACTTTTAAAACCCTTACATCTGATTTGGTTATTTTTGGTTATTAGGGTATTTAGAATGGAAATTTGGCATCAAAGAAATAACAAGAAGTCTCATCTTGACCACGTGTCTATTTCCTCTAAGTTCTAATATTTCTCCATATTTATGTCTCAGAGGTGTCAAGTGCCAATGATACATTTGTGCCTTATTCTCTCTCTTTCACCTGCCTCTGCAAACTTTCCATTTCTCCTCTTGTATCCTGTGCCTGACTCTGTCCCCAGCAGTCCCACTGGAAATTACCATTGGACCACGTAGCCAGCCCTCTTCTACAGCTAGTCTACATGCTTAACCAGCCAAGTTCTTGCTCATGCCTCCAGGTGAAGGAAGTTTCTCATTTTGACAAACAAGGGCCTGAGAATAAATTTATTTGTGGATGTATCTCTATCTGTGGAAGCGTGTGATAGTAATTAAAATTGTTCACATCAACAATTATCATAGATATGGGAAAACTGGCAAAATAAACCCAGGAAAATGATTTTAAAAAATGCTTTGGCAGAATAAAATTAATGCTAATTACTGTCATTTCTGTGAGCTACTTATCATTTATTCTTAATTACTATGTAGCAAAATACTGATTATGTGTGATTAAATATGTTTTACATTTGCTTTAGAATAAAAAGCATTTTTTTATAAAAGCAGAAATGTTTTGTATCAGGCCTTAAAAATTTCTTGGATTCCAACAGCTGGTGACTAAGAATGGACCCAAATTAAAAGTGACAAATCAAATTTTATTATCTCACTTTGCATAAGCTATCTATCCCATAGGCGCTAGTGTGGAGACATGGTATTAGAAAGGAGTTTAGGAAGTTTGGGCTTGGTTAGCCTTGCATTTGTGAATTTATCTCAGCTTCATGCAAAGCCTCCCTCCCAGGAACTCTGTGCTTCTATGATTACCTGAGAATGTCTTCTGTTTCTCATGAAGCAGCAGCACCACTGCTTTGCAGGGCTCCACCGTTCTGGTAAGAGTCAAGGTTGCTTTTCTAGGCACTTAATTCTATTTCTGACTCAGCTGTACTAGGTAGCAGTACCTGGCGTATGTTGCTACTTTGTTCGGCATGTAACTCTTCTCCCGGAATCATGCTTTCTCCTGTCCTTTTGCCACACTCATCAAGTAAGAACAATCTATGAAGTTAAAGCAGTTTCTAAGTCTAGGTCAAAAGGAAGTGGGATCCATGTCTCCTCTCAGTTTTTTTTTTTTTTTTTTTTTTTTTTTTGTCTCTTCTCACTTTTTGAAGGAGAATTCCAAAGTAATTCTGCTCGTCCCCAGTGTTTTACTTTTTTTTCCCTGCTACTGACCAAATGCTAGAAAGTGATTTAATAGAAGTAACAAGGCTCAACGGGATGATGCATGTGGGAAAATTTACTCTGTAGGTTTCTCCAAAATTCTTTTTTGTTTAATTTCTCATTGATATAAGGCTACATGCTACTGAGTTACATTGTTTGTGTTTGTTAGATAGCACCCCTGTTGCGTTGAGTTCTTCACCCAGAAGGGGTGCCATACACCCTTATATTGCATCTATTAGGTGGAAGCTTACCAAGTCCCATTCCTTACAAACATTTTTTTTAAGATTTTTTTTTAATGTTTTACTTTAAGCCTCCTTACTGTCTACAAGACTCATGTGTGAGGTATATTGGTGAAATGTACTAAAAAGCAAATCTGCTACTTGGGAGGCTGAGGCAGGGGAATCACCTAAGCCCAGGAGTTGGAGGTTGCTATGAACTGTGACCAAGGCACTCTACCAAGGGCAATAAAGTGAGACGCGGACTCTACAGAAAAAAAAAAAAAAAAAAAAGCAAATCTGAGTGGCAGTTAACTGGACAATACTCACAATCATCTCATCTTTCCCAGTGATTACTTCTGGACTGCAGGGTAAGCTTTCCCAAGCAAATGCACATCGCTGACGATTGGGCTGTCATGCCATTTCTCCAGACAGGCTCAGAAATGCCTAAGTCTCAAAAGTGGACACGACAATCCTATATTCAAGTTGAGATGGCTGCTATACATCATTAATCAAACTTCATAGTATGTGGTATGACAACCTAAAGCATTTAGAAAAGTGCTGTTCCTAAGTTTACAAAAAACATTCCAAAGAACAACGATCAGAGGCAAGGTATATACTCTCCACGCTGTGTTATAACCAGTAAGGTACCTACAAGAACAAAGTGTATTTGTGATGCATAGTTATTCATTCACATATCAATAAGAATTTGTGATAACTCATGTCTAAGATCAGAGGCCATATCTGTTTTTTGTTGTATGCTTATTTGTTTGTTTCTGCATCTATCATTATAGGCCCAGCATATGATAGGTTCCAATAAACATGGGTTGGAAAATATAAAAATGAGCAAAAGCTGGCTTTCCACTTTGCGTGAACTTCCAGTTACAAGCATATTTTCAGATGAGAATTCGAAAACCTTTAAATCAGAAAGCCTAAGAAAAGTCTTTTTTGGGAGAGCTGCTACAGAGGATGTAGGATCTGTTCTGTGGTTTATCTGGTTCAGTGATGGAGGCAGTTCTTTCTTATATCAGTTGACAAAGTGACAATTGTTTCCTGAAGCACCCTTTCTGCTCAAAGTTCTGAAATAAACACAGTTAAATAACACATTTATCCCTTAGTGAATTCTGACTTACCCCTCAAAACTAACTCTAAAAGTATTCTTTTTTTTTTTTTTTTCTAACAAATACCAGGAAATGGGATTGCTAGATCATAGGTAGTTATATTTTTAAGTTTTTGAGGAACTTCCTCCTGTTTCTATAATAGTCTTACTAATTTACATTTCCACCAACAGTGTGCAAGGGTTGCCTTTTAGTTAGCTGTTCCAAAAGTAGTCATATTTTCTCTTTAATCATCACTTTAACAGGTGTGAGATAATATCTCATTGCAATTTTAATTTGCCTTTCTTTCATAATAATGTTCAGCATTTTTTCACACAATTGGTGGCCATTTATATGTCTGCCTTTGAGAAATGTCTTCTCAGGTCCTTTGCCCATTTTTTATTTTAATTTCAATTAATATGAGGGTACAAATGATTAGCTTACATTGTTTGCATTTTCTAGATAAATTTCAAGATGTACTTGAGCACTGCCCCCAGGGGGTGTGTTGTAAACCTTACATTGGGCCCTTTAGGTGAGAGCTTACCAATTTCCCTTCCTTCCTCTTTCCTTCCTCCTCTTTTGAACCTCCTTTGTTCATGGTTCCTCCCCTTCTCCCTTCCCCCATTTAAATTTATTTATATTTTTCTCTCATATGGGGCTGTAGTTGTTTATTAATTTCATATTTGTTTGCTTTCATTGGATACTTGCTTTTCCATTCTTGTGATACTTTACTAAGAATGTTCTTTAATTCCATCCAGGTAAATACAAAATCTCCATATTTTTACATATACCACAGTTTATCAATCCATTCATGAGTTGATGGGCACTTGGGTTGATTCAACATCTTGGCAATTGTGAATTAATCTGCAATGAAATCTCAAGAAATTAGCAAAATTGAAGTCACCAAAGATCTGGACATAATTTGGGAAGATATAATAGATCTCAAGGAATTGAACAGAGGCATTCAAAGAGTTTCAAAGCACAGGGGAGAGTCTGAGCAACAGAGTGGAACATAGAGAAGAAAGAATCTCAGAAATCAAAGACAAGACTTTTGAACCAACCTAAGCATTCAAAGAGGCAGAAAAGAAGAGAGTAAAGCCACAGCTATCATGGAGAGAGATATGGGACTATGCTAAAGACACAAATTTATGAATCATAGGGATTTCTAAGAAGAAAAGAGTCCTAAAAACCTTTGCCCATTTTTTAATTAGGTTTTTTGTGTTCTTGCTATTGAGTTGTTTGAATTCCTTATATATTTTGGACAAATGTTACAAAATGTGTGATTTGCAAGGTATTTTCTCCCATATCATAGATTGTCTTTTCACCCTTATTGTTTTCTTTGCTGTGTGGTTTTTTAGTCTGATGCAATCTCATTTGTCTTTTTTAGTGTTTGTTACTTTTACTTTCAGGGTCATTTCCAATCTGAAAATCTATTTTCAGATCAATGTCAAGAAGCTTTCCCCTACCTTTCCTGCCTTTTCTTGTAATAGTTTTTATAGTTTCAGATCTTATGTTATGTTTTTCATTCCTATTGATTCTCTTTTTGTATGTGGAATGAGATAAGAATATAATTTTAATCTTTTGCATGTGGATATCTATTCACTCCAATATCATTTATTGAAAAGACTGTACTTTCCCCCTTGTTTGTTCTTAATACTTTTGTCAAATATCAATTGCTTATAAATGTGTGGATTTATTTGTAGGCTTTCCATCTGTTCCATTGATCTGTATGTCTTTTTTATGTCAATACATGCTGTTTTGATTATTATATCTTTGTAGTATATTTTGAAATCAGATAGTGTGATGACTTCAGTTTTCCTCTTTTGCTCAAGATTTCTAGAGCTGTTCAGAATCTTTTATGGTTCCATATGAAATAAGCATGTCCAAGGAATAAATGCATTTCTATGTTCACGAAGCATTATTCACAATAGCCAAGATATTGACTGAGTTTCCATCAACAAAAGAATGGGTAAAGGAAATGCGTGTGCACACACACACGCATGCACACACACACACACATACACACACACTCTCTAAAATACTACTCAGCCTTAAAAGAGAAAAAAATCTTGTCACTTGCAACAATATAGATTAACCTGGAGGGCATTATGCTAAGTAATAGAACTCAGCACAGAAAGACAAATACTACATGATCTCATTTATATGTGGATTCTAAAAAAATATCCAATGCATAGAAGAAGATAGTAGAATGGTAGTTATGAGAGAGAGAAAGAGAATAATGGAGAGATGGTCTCAGTTAGATAAGGTAAATACATTTTGGAGATCTATTGTACATCATAATGACTATAGTTAATTTTAATATGTTGTATACTTGAAAATTACTAAGAGTAAATATATCTTGAATGTTCTTACCACAAAAATGAACATGTAAGCTGATGTTAATGAGCTTGACTTTCTCATCTCATAATGTGTATATATATCAAAACATCATATTGTGCACCATAAGTATATACAATTTTATTTGTCAATCATACCTTAGTGAAGCTGTGGGGAAAATGTTCTTTTCAGGCCAATGAAAATCATAACAAACTTTATTTGATAAAATATAAGAAGTCAGTATTATGTCAAAATGATTGAATTTTTCACACCCTTATCATAACATTTTGCAGGTAGTGGTAAATTGGTGATGAAGGGGAAGAATTCCAAAATTAATGCAAATCTTCTACATCCTTAGTTAAGTGTTAGCTATCCCCATTAAAGGGATCAATGTAGCTGTAATCTGGAAAAATTTCAAGATTATATTTTGAGCTTTTAAAAAATTTTTTAATTTCTTTTCCTACAACAAATTCTAACAGAATAACAGAAGTGACACAAAGCAATTGATTTGCTCTAAACATTATTGATAGTGACCAAGATACACCAAGAGTTCAATGAATTGTATTGCTCATATTGCTGATATTGCAGATTAAAACATTGTTATTCAAAAATGTGTCCACAGACTCAAAGCCTTTACACTGATTAAGGGCTTGTTAGAAATGTAGACTTCCAGCAATTCCCTTCAAAATACCAATGCCATTTTTCACAGACTTAGCAAAAACAATCCTAAACTTCATGTGGAACCAAAAAAAGAGCCTGAATAGCCAAAACAATCCTAAGCAAAAAGAACAAATCTGGAGGCATCACCTTGCCTGACTTCAAATTATACTACACGGCTACACTAATCAAAATAGCCTGGTACCAGTATAAAAGTAGACACATAGATCAATGAAATGGAGAACCCAGAAATAAAGTTATATAACCACAACCAATTTTTGATGAAGCAGATAAAAAACATACACTGAGGAAAGTATGCCTTATTCAATAAATGATGGTGTTAAAATTGGATAGTCACATGTAGAAGAATGAAACTGGATCTCTCTCACCATGTACAAAAATTAACTGAAGATAAATTGAAGACTTAAATGTGAGACCTGAAAACATGAAAATTCCAGAAGAAGACATAGAAAAAATTCTTCTGGACATTGGTGTGGACAAAGAATTTATGACTAAGACCCCAAAGCAAATACAGCAATAACAAAAATAAATACATGGGACTTGAATGAACTAAAAAGATTCTGCACATATAAGGAAATAATCAACAGAGTAAATAGCCAACATGCATAATACGAGAAAATGTTCACAAATTATACATCCCACAAAGGACTTATACCTAGAATATACAAGAAACTCAAATCAGTAAGAAAAAACCAAAAACCCTTTCCAAAAGTGGAAAATAGACAAATAGTCAAGAAATATAAGAAAATATGTTCAATGTCACTAAACATCAGGGAAATGAAAATTAAAACCACAATGAGACACCAACTAACCCTGTCAGAATGGCCATTTATACTAAAAAGCCAAAACCAATACGTGTTGCCACAGATATGAAGAAATGGAATCACTTTTCTGCTGTTTGTAGGAACATAAACTATTACAGCCTCTATGGAAAATGGTATGGAGATTCCTCAAGGGACCACAAGTAAACCTACCGTTCAATCTAGCAATCCAACTACCCAAAGGAAAAGAAGTCTCTTTACAAAAAGACATCTGCACCCAAATGTTCATTGTAGCACAATTCATGACCTTTCTTTTAGCACTAATTCACCAAACATTGTTGAGAGCCTATGATCAAGGCACTGATGATACAACCATGAACAAGTTCAATTAGAGTCTGGCACACATAAAAATTATATTGCCAGACACAAACAATACGTAAGGAAACATAACATGGGGAGTCTTATGATGCTAGGTGGGTAGTGTTATGCACACATGTGAGAAATGTAAGGGGAAGTTTCCTCAGAGAGGAGTGATATTTAAGCTGAGCTCTGAAGTACCTGTGGCTCAAAGGAGTAGGGCGCTGACCCCATATGCCGGAGGTGGCGGGTTCAAACCCAGCCCTGGCCAAAAACTGCAAAAATAAATAAAAATAAAAAAGAGACCTTAAAAAAAAAAGAACTATCTGGATGAAATTGTGGGAAAGCTATTAAGTATGGCTAGAACACAGTAGGAAATTGTGCAAGAGGACAAAGAAAGAACATGCATGGGTGAACACCCGAGTTCTGTGTTCAAGCAAACAAAGAAGAGTAAAGCTAACTGCTAACAGGAGTAAGTTAACTTTTTCAGTGGCACGAATGAAATTTGTATCCAGACCATTTAATTATTGGGAGAGCTCAGGTTGGGTTAGTCCACAAATGAAGATCAGTGAGTTCTGTAAGAATATGATAAATACCATCTCATGCTAGTGCCTAATGTTTTCTTTTTACTTTATCAAGTTAAATGCTTATAATTTTCCTTTGACATTACAACATTGTAACCTATTGCTTGTTGCACTAAATTGGGAGGTGAGCGTTTCTTTTTTTCCTGCAATCTTAATGTGTTTTTCCCAAGTTATGTAAATGACATGCTAATATAGTGCATATTAAAATGGAAGCAAAGAAATGTCTTATCAACCAAATTATTTATGACTGGGTTACTTTTAAGAAAAAGAAGAAGTACGCTTTGAAGCAATAATTTAAGATTAATTGGAAGTATTTCAATTGGGAAGGTGAATGTTGCCATAACCATGGAAACAGAAGACAAAGACTCAGAATATGATATGGTTTGCACAAAGATCAAGAGAGTCATGAATTGCAGGGAGGTTATTAGTGATCGAACAAAGTGATGTTTTCATTTCAGTCAATCCCTTTTCCTTAAATTGCCCATTTAAAGACTGTGAAAGCAGAATAGGCATGTCCAGTGATCACAGAATCTTTTGTAGTTTTGGATTTCATTCTTATCTTTCAGGGTCAGAGTTCCTGGATATATGAAAAAATCAGTTTCATGGACTGGAAACTTCACAAAATTTTGTGTAAGACCGTTCATGTAAATGTTGCCAGTGTAATTACATGTATCTTGACAGTAGATTTAGAAATTAAAGCCCATTGTTATAAAATCCTAAAGTCGTGTGCCATTCCTTTTTTTTTTTCCTTTTTTAAATTTAAAATTAATATGTATTGAGATTACAAATTTTTAGGTTACATTGTTTTCATTTCCAAGGTAAAGTTCAAGTTGTAGAAGAGGCCCTCTCCCAGGGGGCATGCTGAACCCCTTCACCTTGTGCACATTAAGTGAGATCCTGCCAAATGCCTTCCCTCCTCCTGCCAATTGCCCTCCCTCTCCCCCTCCTTATTCCACCCTCTTTCCAGACTACTTTTGCATTTTATCATTCATATAAGGTATAATTGTTTATATATTGTTTTCATATTAAGTACATTGGATATTATTTTTCCATTCTTGAGATATCTTACTTAGAAGAATTTGTTTCAATTTCGTCCAGTTGAAGCCCATCTTTTTTGTGGTATTCCATTAGTATTCCAGTAATCCATTTGTTAATTCATTTATGGGTTGATGGAAGTTTGTGTTGCTCCCATGACTTGACAATTATGAATTGAGCTGCTTTAAACATTCTGGTGCAAATGTCTTTGTGTTAAAATGATTTTTGTTCTTCTGGATAGGTACCTAGTAATGGGATTGGGGGATCAAATGGAAGGCCAACTTTTAGTTTTTTGAGAATTCTCCATACTTCTTTCCATAAAGGTTGTATTAGTTTGCAATTCCACCAGCAGTATAGAAGTGTTCCTTTCTCTCCACATCCATGTCAACATCTGAGGTTTGGGAACTTTGTGATGTGGGCTAATCTTATTGGAGTTAGGTGATATCTCAGAGTGGTTTTGATTTGCATTTCTCTGATGATTAGGCAATGAGCATTTTTTCATGTGTTTGTTGGCCATTCGTCTGCCATTCTTCTGTCATCTAAGTATTTGTTAAATATTTCTAATTATCATGATTTAAAGATCTGTTTGGTAAATGTATTTGGCATGTCAGCTGCATCCTACTAATTTTTATATGTTACATTCTCATTCAGTCAAAAATATTTTCTAATGTAATATTGGATCACCCAGATATTATTTAAAAGTATGTTAATTTTCAAATACTTGTAGATTTGGGGGATCCCATATTGTTATTCATTTCTACTTTAATTCCATTGTTGCCAGAAAACATACTCTACATTTTTTGAGGCTTGTTTTCAAACCCAGCATATTGTCCAGCTTGGTGAATGTCCATGTGTACTTTAAAAGAATGCGTATTCTGCAATTGTTCCTTGTAGGACTCCATAAATATCAATAGCACAGTGGTTATTATTGTTTTCCAGGCCATCTTTTATTACTCCAAATACATCTTTGTT
Organism: Loris lydekkerianus; assembly: GCA_963574355.1. Classification (NCBI taxonomy): domain Eukaryota; kingdom Metazoa; phylum Chordata; class Mammalia; order Primates; family Lorisidae; genus Loris; species Loris lydekkerianus. The sequence goes on from CAUYPK010144813.1 coordinate 29,304, forward strand.
TAAAATATATTCTGTGTTTTAATCAGAATGTTCACTCCAATAGCTTTAATATAATTATTGATCTGGTTGGTTATTGAACTACCTTTTATTTTTATTTTTATTTTTTTTTCTGTTTGTTACCTCTGCTTTGCTGTTGTCTTCCTTTCTTTCCTACTTTTCTATATAGAATACTTTTGGAAATTCAATTTTACTTTATCTATTTTTAAGTATAAATTTTGTATTATTTTTAGTAGTTGCTTACCTTACAATACACATGCTTAACTTTTAGCAGTCTAAATTAATATTACACCTTTTAAAACAAAATTAAAACCTTTTCGACTGTGTTAATTCATTTATTGCCCTTGCACCTTCACATCATTCTTTATGAAGTTGCCATGCTATATCTAAATACATTATAAACACCTCTTGAAAACTGATTAATGTTTGTTTATAGTCACATATAAATTTAAATTAATTAAAAGAAGCACAAGATTTTATATTTAAAGTAATATTTACTATTTCACATGTTCAATTCTTCCTAAAGATTTAGTCTTTTTTTCTGGTATAATTTTCTTTTATACTAAAAATTTTACTTTATTATTTCCTATATTGAAGTTCTCCTGGAAATGAATTACTTTTGTTTTTATTTATTTGGGAAGGTCTCTTTTACTTGAATTCTTCAATGATACAGAATTCTGGCTAATTTTATTTCTATCTTTCAGCACTTTATTTTTGTTCCATGTCTGCTGGCTCCCATATTTTTTATTGAGAAATCCACAGTTATTCAAATCATTGTTTCCTTGTATCATGTTTTGTGTTTTCTTTCTTTTACTTTTTGATTTTCAGCAGTTTGTGATATGCTCAGGTATGTTTCTTTTGTTTTTGTTTTTTGTTAATTATTATTTTTTCTTTTTACTTCTGGTGTGCTACATTTAAAAAATATATATATATGTAAAGTTAACATCTTTCACCAAATTTGAAAAAAATTTTCAACCATTATATCTTTAAGTATTTTTTCTGCCCTATGCTTTTCTTACTACTTGGACTATAATTACCTTTATGGTGGACTTTTTTAGGGTGCAGATCCCTAAGTACTATTAATCTTTCAATACTCTTTGCTCTGTACTTCAGGTTGAATAATATTGATTGACCTATATTCAAATTCACTCTTTCCTTTGTCATCTCCACTTTCCAATTAAACTAATTCTGTAACTGTTTATAATAAATATGCATTTTACATTGAAAAAATATTCCTTTGTCTCTCTTACATTGTCTATTTTTCTGCTAAGATATCCTATGCTCTTCATTATTAAGAAAAATTTTAACCTTATTGAACATCATTATAATAGATACTTTAAAGTTCTTGATCAAAAATTCCAACATCTACATGACCTCAGTTTTGAATTTTATCAATTATCTTTTCTTTTTATCATAGTCTATTATATGTCAAGTAAAATTGAATTATACCTTGTACATTGTAAATGTTTCATTGGGCTCTAAATTTTAATACATTGCTCTGAAGAGTGTTGATGTTTTTGTTTTAGCAGGCAAACAAATTAGGCTTCAACTCCATCTCCAACTTAGGTAGTAGGCAACATTTTCACATGTCAAGGCAGCTTTGAGCCTTAACCACAATAGTTTGGTTCTGTCTTGGATATGTATGATTCAAGGGTTAGGCAGAATTTGGGGCAAAGTTTATACCCCAAATGTGGGATTTCTGTCTTATATTTTCCTTTCTACTATGTTCTGTTCTGTTCTTACAGTATTTTGGATTCTAGGTTTCTTACTCCATGTATATGGAAGTCTAATCAATTGGCTGAACAAATGCAGGTAATGTTAAGGGGACAGAGTAGCCATTTATAAGGTTTACTAAATTTCCTCTTGATGTCTATCAAATTCTTACTTCATTAGCTCCCTCTTCTGTTTCCATAATAAAGTGCAGTTTCTTTAATGAAGATGCTTTCTTTTATTTTTCCTTTTTTTTAATTGTTTGGAATTTACTAAGGGTACAAAGAATTAGGTTACACTGATTGTCTTTGTTAGATAAAGGCCCTCTCATAATTGTGTCCCACCCCCAAGAGGTCTGCCATACACTGAAACCCCCCACCCCTCCTTCCTGCCCTCTCCTCACTTGCTCATTCTCCTAGCCCCCACTGTATATTAGCTCATCTGCTGCCTTCTTATTAGAATCGAATACATTGGATTCTTGCTTCTCCATTCTTCTGATGCTTTACTAAGAAGGATGTGTTCTACCCATATCCAGGTTACAAAAGATGTAAAATCTCCATCTTTTTTAGTGGCTGAATAGTATTCCATAGTGTACATACACCACAGCTCGTTAATCCATTCTTGGGTTGGTGAGCATTTAGGTTGTTTCCACATTTTAGTGATTGGTAAATTGAGCTTCAATAAATAGTCTATTGCAAATGTCCTTATGATGAAAGGATTTTTTTTTTTCTTCTGGGTAGATGCCTAGTAATGGGATTGCAGGATCAAATGGGAGGTCTAGTTTGAGTTCTTTAAGGATTCTCCATACTTCCTGCCAAAAAGGTTGTTATTAGTTTTCAGTCCCACCAGCAGTGAAAAAGTGTTCCTTTTTCTTCCTATCCACACCAGCACCTGCAGGTTTGAAAATTTGTGGTGTGGGCCATTCTCACTGGGTGATATCTGAGGGTGGTTTTGATTTGCATTTCTCTGATGATTAGGGACAATGAGCATTTTTTCATATGTTTGTTAGTGATTTATCTGTCTTCTATTCATCTCTCTTGCCCAGTGATATATGAAACTGTTGGTTTTGGTTTTGGTTTTTGGTTTTTTTTTTTTTTTTTTTTTTTTTTGATGATTAACTTGAGTTCTCTATAGACCCTATTTATCAAGCTTTTGTCTGATTCATAATGTGCAATTATCTTTTACCATTCTGAAGTTGTCTGTTTGCTTTGGTTGTTGTCTCCTTAGTGGTACAGAAACTTTTCAGTTTAAATCCCATTTGTTTATTTTTTGTTGTTGCAATTGATCTCTTCAAGTGTTTTCCCCACACTTTCTTTGAGGATTTTTATTGTTTCATGCCTTAGATTTAAATCTTTTACCCAACATAAATCAATTTTTGTAAGTGGTGAGAGTTGTGGGTTCAGTTTCAGTTCTTTTGTTTTCTATCTTCACCTCATTCTTTGAAAATATTGTTTTATTACAGCTTTTTTTCTCTGCCACTTCCTTCTCCTCTTCTGGTTGCCATGCCTCTAAGGGATATCTCTTTTCCCAAGATTCCTCCTCCATTCCTCCAAAACAATGTTTTCCTGAGACTGGTTCTTCTGGCCCACACACTTCCTGTTCTAGTAATCTCATAGCTGTGTGCTCTGATCAGATCTTGGACTTGTTCTCAGTCCCTAGTTAGCAAGAATACCTTGGGCTTGACCTCCAGTATGTGATCTGTATTCCACTGGTGCTGCTACAGTCTCTCTTTGCTCTTACTCATTTTTTGACTCATCCTTTACTGTGATGGGTGCTCTAGAGATAACTCTGCTTGTTTCAAATATTTCTCTACATAAAGGTAAACTGAAGTTTACTTTCAATAGCACCCGTCTCCCAGTTGTGCTGCAGGGATAAGCTATTTGAGTTTTGTTTATTTTCCTTTTTGATTTCCATGTTTTATTTCAGAGGATGCATGAAATTTAAGTATTTCCCTTTTTAAAAAAATAAAAACAAAAAGGAAGTCTCTTACTGGCTTCCTTTACATTAATTTTTAATTAATACTTATAATAAACCCATAAAAATATTATCATGATCCTCATTTTTCAGATGATTAAATTCTGAAATGTTAAATAGTTTACATGAGATCACTTTTTTAGAAAGTTATAGAGTAAGAATTAAATGCACATTAAACTTTTTTTTTTTTTTAAGGCAAACATGAAACAAAGTTTAATGAGAAAGATACATTTATAGAACAAGAGCAAAAGATAAGCTTACAGAGCAAGATACATTTACCATTGACAGTGAACACCCTTCCCCCACATTTGTCAAAGAAGAAAAGGCAGAGAGGCTTAACTTTACAATTCTTAACCACGATACTATTCTACTATTCTACGGGGGTAATAGTTTTTTGCCCACAAGAGTGTATGCTGAAGTCATAGTGCCAGGTTAAAATCCTGACTCCACCACAGGGTATCCAGCAGATCTTCAGCAAGTTATAGAACCTAGAGATTTCTCTAGGACTTTACTTTGTAAAATGAGGGTTGTATAGTATTTTTTATGTATTATTAATATTAAATGAAATAACCCATGTAAACTTTATAGCACATATTAAATACTCCATAAATACTATTTATATTAATTTCTAAGGGATATTAAATTAATTGTAGTTCCTGGTGTTTTCAAGCACCTTCATAGTAAGATGGTTTCTAAAATTGAGCATGTAAAAAACGACAACATTACATATCTGATTGCAGACTTCTTGAGACCAACTATAAAACTATTTGCTTATGTCTACTCTCCACCTAACCCTGCAATAGCTAGTATCATTTCACACTTCCTTCAAAAGATAATTCTTGCTAATGGCTTCTAACTTTGAACATCTAATTACACAGCAATCACAGTGGGGTGCTACCCTGTATATTCATGGGAAGATTTCCTTAAAGGGTTCTTAAGCAATCAAATTAGATACCATTGCTTTTAATAGCATAAAGGTGGTCGAATTATAAATTTTTCTACCCAAAATGATCACGTAGAAAAAAGCCTACGAATCTCAACATGGTCACACTAGAAGCATAGGTTTGAAGGGAATATTCCTGGAAAATGCTTTAAAAAACACATTTTAATAAAGCTGAGCAATGATACATGGACTCTTCCATGCTATAGAAACGATCGTTGCTAAGAGAAGAAGACATAATTGTTTATCTGAATAATTTATATCCAAACTGAATGTATATTTATATCCAAAGTGTTTTCCAAACTAAATTTTAGAAAGAAGATGAATAAATATATATACACACACATTATTCACATATATTATTAATGCCAAAAAGATTTCAAAGGTTCAAGTTATTGCAGAGTCATTCTTCTGGAACAGAGTGGGTCATGATTTGTCAGTGAGAGCTCTCCGTTAGTATCAGGTCTAGCATTTATTCTAATCTGAAATATACTTCCATCATAGAGGTCAACAAATTGCACCATCACATTTATGAAAAAGAGTTGGAATTTATTTTTTAAATGGTGAACTAGAACCTAGTGCTCCCTCTCTCTGAGATTCCATGCTTTAATATTATCTCACTTTCACTTTAGAACTGCTGAAAACGTGGCAGGGCAGAAACAGATTTTGATATTCTATTATGTTGTAAATCTGTAGTTTTTATGAGGTTGTCTAGGCAAAAAAAAAACCAAACAAACAAACAAACAAACTACGAGCCCTACAAAATAAAATAACTACTGAGAGTACTAAGCAGTAATGTAATTTTCAAACTTATTTTCACTCTTAAAGTGAAATTGTAAGCTTCATTGTGAATCAGCAAAAATGTTGTTTCTTAGCTCCACATCTAATGTAGGTAAATTGAATTATTGTCTGCATCTTTGCATCCCTTATATGCATTCATTGAATCATGGTTTATGGAAGTGTTCAAGTTTCTGAACTATTATTAATACTAATAGACTGGGATGATGCTATTTTTTGCTTAATTGTTTTCTGACTCTCTTTGCTCCTCTCTCTCTTGATTTTCAGGAATATACACATACATATGTTAAAATAATAATCACCTGCTAAGGATATTACTCTAGAGTGGAGAGTGGGAAGAAAAGGAAGATTGTGGAGTCATTTTACCTAATCTAACATTTTCCACCAATAATGAGAAATAGAATAAAAGAGGAAAGACTAGCAAGGAAAAGATCTGAAGGGTTTGTGTACCGCTGTGCCCTGCATGGAGAGCTATTGCAGGTAGCTTCTCAGTATAGCTTTTCAGTCACCTATTACATGAACTGCTAAAACTATAAATAACCTATTAATAACCTTGTCGATAACCGTTCAGAAGTGGCAGAGCATACAATACACTCTTTAAAAGCTGCATAGTTGTTTCTGCCATATAAATGTAACTGAGAGCAATTGATTCAGAGAAACGAACTCGATGATGGCTTTGATCTCTCAAAATCATTAAATAGGTAGATATTATGGAAATTAACTTTGGCAGACCCTCAAGAGACCACATTTAATTTCTTGCTAATGTATAATATTGGTTTAAAGTGGAAGACACCTCTGTATAGGGAAAATCTGATGATACCTGATCTGCAAATCAAGTCAAGTTAGATTGACAAGGGAGGAGGGCTCTTAAACGTTTTCCAAATTTTAGTTTTATGCTGGATGTTATCACCGTAGTATAGAACCCATAGAATAGGCCTGATTTAAATTATGTTATATTGTTTGTAACACATGGATATTTTGACATTTATTTTCTATGATATTTAGTACTAAACTGTATTTTAAAAAAGTAATAATTAAACAGGTGCTTAAATTTAAAATCTAGATGTGATTTGGCATTTATGTTTATTTATGTGTATATTCACCTATGAAATTACATATATGATAAATCCTTTCATGTTAAAATGAAAGATCTATGCTTGACAGTCTCATTATCAGTTCAACAATATATTGTTAACAAATGATGTTAGAAAAGCAAAGATAAATACCACATATTCCTTCCCATCAAAAAATATACCATATTACTGGGAAAATACAAAGGGTAACCTAAATATTCCTAGCCTTACAAAACTATGCCCAAAAGTTTAATTTAATTTATATATATATATTGATTATTATGATTTATTTGTATAAAATTAGCCTCCTAAAATATACACCAGTTTTTGGAGAGTATCTAAGCCATGCATTTGTTATGGATCAATCCCCTCTTTTTATACTGTTGTCCTTTTGTGTTTTGTCAAAGTGCTGGTTATGTTCATGAGCCTGGCACTCTGTTGGGCATGGTTATTACTAGAGGTGATTTCTGTGGGTACCTCATTCTTACTTAAAGGAGGTGAAATTCCTTGTGGTTGAGTAAGTATTTGCCCAATGATATCAGTCACCTTTTTTTCTTCTTAAAATTTTAATCCTGAATTCAGCCCCCCTCTAACCATCCCGTCCTACCAAAGGTAGAGGTGTAAAAAAAATCACTGAGAAACATTTGTAAAATTCACAGTCCAGAGGCACAGGCATTCCAAAAGACTGATACCTAATAATAGGAAAATACTGCATAGAGCACTTCCCTTCCCCTTGCACCTTACTGGAACATTACTGGGAAAGGCTATGTATAGCAAGCAATTCCTTTTACCCAGTACATCATGTCTGGCTATCAAGAAAAAATTACAACACATAGTAAAGGGCAAAAAATCAGATCGAAGGGACAGAGCAAGCAGACATGGCAGAGATGATGGAATGGTTAAATATGTAATTTAAAACAATATGATTAATAACCAAGGGCTCTGATAGGTAAAGTAGACATTATCCAAGAATAGAGAGGTGGAAATTCTAGTGAAATACCAAAAAAGGATTATAACAGAAATGAAGAATGCCTTTGAGGGGCTTATTAGTAATGGACATGGTTGAAGCAGGAATTTCTGAGCTGGAAGATATATCAATAAAAACTTTCAAACAAAAAAAAGAGAGAGAAAGAGAGAGAAAAGACTGAGAAAAAACAACAATCTCTAAGAACTGTTGGACAATTGCAAAAAGTATAACATATATAATTAGAATACCAGAGTGATAATATAGAAGAAAATGGAAGAATTATTTGATAAAATTGTAACTGAGAATTTCTCAAAATTAATGTCAAAAGCCAAACCACAGATACAAAGTTTCAGGTAACACTAAACAGAATAAATGCAGAATTTATGCCTAAATGTAGGCATTTTTTTTTTTCAAACTAGAGAAAAGCAAAGATTTTAAAAAAGAGATTAAAACAAAAAAGAAAAAAGAAACCTTTATCTGTAGAGGAGCAAAGATAACAAGCAAGATAGGGGAATAAAACATTCAAAGTGTTGAGAGAAAAAAGTACCAACTTTGAATTCTATACTCTGTGAAATGATCCTATACAATTAAGGACAAATAAAGGCTTTCTCGGAGAAAAGAAAATTAAGGAAATTTCTTGTCAGCAGACGCACCTTGTAAGAAATGTTAAAAGAAGTTCTTTAGATAAAGGAAAAATAATAAGTCAGAAATTGAATACTCATAAAAAAACAAGACAGCTTATTTAAAATAGGATCAAATTGGCCAGGCATGGTGGTACATATGTAACTGTAGTACTAGCTATTTGGAAGGCTAAGGTAAGAGAATTGCTTGAACCCAAGAGTTAGAGATTACAGAGAGCTATGATTTTGCCATTGCAGTCCAGCCTATGCAGGGGACTCTGTCTCAAAAAATGGTTTTAATAAAATAAGGGCAACAAAGTACCCAATTATAAACGTAGACCTATATGTATACCATATATATGTATATATCTGTTTATGTCTGCTTATATATAAATGAAATGAATTACAACAACAATACAAAAGATGAGAGAGAAGAGTTAGGATTATTTTATTGCTGCACATCTTACCCATGAAGTAGTATGGTGTTATTTGAAAGTGGACTTGAATTAATTGTAAAGGTATCTTGCAAACTCCTAGGCAACCACTAAGAAAACTAATAAAAGAAGTATAACTGATATGCTATGAAAGACAATGGAATCATATAAAATGCTCAATGAAAATCACAAAGGGTAGGAAAAGAATGGAATATAAAATGTAGGAACAGAGCAAGGGCAACAAATAGAACACAGTAACAAGCACAGTAGGTATTCATCATTCTGAATGTCAGGGATCTAAATGCCTAATTAAAAAACAGAGTTAACTTTAGCTTCTTAAGTGGCTAAAATATCAAATACTGATAGTTATATATGTTGAAAAGATCTTTTATACATTGCAAGGGAGAAAGTAAAACGGTAAATAAAATCCCAACAACTCTACCTGCAATAACTTGGATGGATCTGGAGGGCATTATGCTGAGTGAAATAATCCAAACTCAAAAGGTTAGATGGTATATGAATCCATTTACATAACACTTTTAAAAATCATCAAATTACAAGATAAATTAATGGTTAGTGGGTTTGGAGAAGAGACATGTGTTGTACATTTAATAGGGCAGCCCATGGGAGTTCTTTTGTGGTAAAGAAACAGTTCTGTATCTTCAAAGTGGTGCTGGTTATAGGACTTCACACGTGGAACAAAATCTTGTAAAACCACAGACTCAGGAATATTCCACTCCTGGAAGAATATATGCATGTAAATAGTGATGAAATATGGTAAGATTGCCTTTATGATAACTGAGTTGAACCAATGTCAATCTTCTAGTTTAGATAATATGGTCTATTTATATAACCTTCCTTCCTTCCTTCCTTCTTTCCTTCCTTCCTTCCTTCCTTCCTTCCTTCCTTCCTTCCTTCCTTCCTTCCTTCTTTCTTTCTTTCTTTCTTTCTTTCTTTCTTTATTTCTTTATTTCTTCTTTGACAGAGTCTCACTATGTCACTCTTAGTAGAGTGCTGTAGTGTCACAGATCACACAACCTCAAACTCTTGGGCTTAAACAATTCTCTTGCTTCAGCCTTCCAAGTAGCTGGGACTACAGGTGCCTGCAACAATGCCTGGCTATTTTTTGTTGCAGTTGTCATTGTTATTTAGCTGGCATGGGCCGGGTTCTAACCCACCACCCTCCATGTATGTGGCTGGAGCCAAAACCACTGTGCAACAGGTGCCAAGCCTACTTATATAACATTTCACCATGAGTGTAGGCTGAGTGATGGGTATATAGGAAGTATCTACTGTGTTTGTAACTTCTTGTTAGTCTTCAACTAATTGAGAATGAAACATTTAAGAACGGAAAGATCAGTTAGTTGGGTTGATTACCTTCATGAATACTGAACTCACCAAGAATAGGGGCAGCAGCATGCTGGAGATGTTTGTTTATTAGGCACACAGGCCACAATATAATATTATGAGCATTCACACACTCTCTACCACACATGTGGAATTTTGATCATATTTCTTTCCAATCACTTTTAAAAATGAATAAATGTAATTTTACGAGTATAAGTAAATGGTGAACCCTGCATCTCTCTTTTTCCTAATCTCCTTCACATGTCTAAACTAATACACATTATTCTTTCACATGGGTAGTAGACTTTTAAAACAGGAGCATTTACCTAAATGCCACGACACTAGATACTCCATTACAAAATATGTGCAAGGTGACATAAAATTTGAATGGAAAGGTTTTGATAACTCATTACGTTTTTTTCCTCTCAGAATACAATTAATTTTTTTATTGAATCATAAACACATAGATCATGTATACATTTGTGCATTTTGGGGGGTACAATGTGCTGATTTCATACAGAATTGGGAACACTTACATCGCACTGGTTAACATATACCTCATCTCGTTTATTTAATTTCATTACTCACTCTTAAGCTATCATCTGTATCAAGTCTTTTAAGAAATTTAATGTTAAATTTTTATGTAGGGGATAAAAGATGGAAGTTAATTAAAAAAAACAAACAAACAGAAAAAAAAAAAACAAACAGAGTTACCAGAGTGGATCAAATATAAAAATTCAACTACATCTTGTTTATGAGAAATCCACCTTAAATATGTGTATAAACACACATATCGATTAAAAGTAAAGGAAGAAACGTATATCACACTACATCTACTCGAAGGAAAGCTGGAGTAGTTGTATTAATTTCAGACAGGAAAGAAAACTTCCAAGTAAAAAAAGGTATTGGGAGCAAGAGAGGCATTACATAGTGATAAAGGGGTCAATTCTCAAAGAAGACATAAAATTCCTTACCATGTATGAGCCTGTCAACAGAGCATAAAACTGTGTAAGCCAGAAACTGATAGCACTGCAGGGAAAATAGATTAATCCACTGTTATAACTGGAGACTCCAACACCTGTCTATCAGAAATGGATTTATCTAGCAGGCAGAAAATCAGGAAGCGGACAGTTAAAATCCACAATGCCATCAAGCGACTAGATATAATTAATTTATATTAACCAATTCATCCAACAGAGTACACATTCTTCTCTAGCCCACGGAGAACATCCACAAAGATAGACCACATGTTGGTTCATAAAACACACCTTATATGGAATCATAGAATGTCTACTATCAGATTTCCATAGATTACATGGAAATCAATTACAGAAAGAGAAGTGGAAGATCCCAAAATATATAGAAACTATACAACATGCTTGTAAATAAAACATGAGTTGAAGAATAAATCTCAGGAGAAATGAGCCAGATGAAAATGAACAACAAAATTTGTGGCATGTAACAAAACTATGTTTGAGGGGAAATTATTAGCATTGAATGCATCTATCAGAAAAGATAAAAGAGCCAAACTTAATAATCTAAGCTTCTACTTAGGATACTAGGTAAAAAGGGGTAAACTAAATCTAAAGTAAGCAAAAAGAAAGAAAGAACAAAAATTAGAGCAGAAATCAATGAAATTGAAAACGAGAAAATCAATAGGGAAAAATCAATGAATCTGAAATCAAATTCTTTTAAAATATCAATAAAATTAGTAAGCTGTTAGCCAGGCCAGCTAAGAAAAAAAGGGAGAAGACGCACATTACTAATATCATAAATGAAAGGCGGGGGGGCTTCTATAGAGCCTACGGACTTTAAAGGGATAATAAGGAAACACTGTGAACAACTCCATGCTCACAAATTTGATAATCTAGACAAATTTCTTGAAAGACACCATCGACAAAATCCACACAAGAAAAAATAGTCAATATGGATTGGCTTACTGCTATTAAAGAAATTGAATCATCAATTAACAACCATCTGAAACAGAATGCACCAGGCCCTGATGAGTTCACTGGTACATCATAACAAACATTAAAGAATAAATTATACTAATTCTCTCCAATTATACCTATTATCTTTTTAGAAAATAAAAACAGAAGGAATACTTCCTAACTCATTTTGTGAGGCCAGCATCACCCTAATATCAAAACCAGAAAAGAAAGGCATTATAAGAAAAGAAAAACTACAATCAGTGTATTATAGATGCTGAAATACTCAACAAAATGTTAGAAAATCAAATACAACAATGTAAAAAAAGAATTATATGCCACAACCAAATGGAATTTCTTTCAGATATGAAAGACTGTTTCAAATTCAAAAATTGATTAATGTTAAATTTAGCCATCACATCAACAGGCTAAAGAGAAAGATCACATGATCACATGTGTATGAATAGATGCAGAAAAGCATTTGACAAAGTATGACACCCATTCTTAATAGAAAAACAAAAAACCTCCCAGTAAAGTAGGGCTAATTTCCTCAATGAAATAAAGAATATCCACAAAAAAATGTATATCTAATATCATACTTAATGGTGAGAAACCAGAATTTCTAGCTTTCCCACTCAGATCAGCAGTAAGACAAGGATATCCCCTCTCATCATTCATTTTCAACGTTATACTAAAAGTCCTAGCTAATGCAATAAGACAAGATAAGGAAATAAAATGCATACTGATTGCTAAGAAAAAAAGTTAAATGTGACTTTTTTGCAGGTTACATAATCATCTATGTAGAAAATGTGAAAGTATCTGCCAAAAAAAAATAATAATAATAAGAAGAAGAAGTCTCCTGGAACTAATAAGCAATTATAGCAAGTTTGCAAGATACCAGATTAATATATACAAGTCAATTGCTTTTCTATTATATATAAAGCAACGAAAAAATGGATTTTGCAATTAAAAAATCCTATCATTTCCATTAACATCTTCAAGGTTGAAATTATTTTATGTAAATCTAACAAACTATTTACAAAAGCTGTATGATGAAAATCTTTATATAACCTTGTAGTTATAACGATATCTTGATGAAATATTTACATCTTGATGTTATATCTACAAGATGATATATACATATATGTAGTTATATTTATTAAACTGTTGAAAAAAATCAGAGAAGAAATAAATAAACAGACATTTGGTACTCAGAGATAAGAAGACTCTACTCTTGAGACGTCAATTCTTCCCAACTTCATCTACAGATTTAACACAATCCCAACAAAAATTCCCATAATTTATCTTATAGATATTGACAAACTGACTCTAAAACTTCTATGCAGAGGCAAAAGACTCAGGATAACCAACACAACACTGAAGGAGATGAGCAAAGTTGAAGGACAGACACTACCTGACTTCACAACTTTTTATAAACTTTTTATAAAGCTAAGCAATTTGTGTTATTGGCAAAATCACATAGACACACACAAAGAATGGAACAGAATGGAAAGTCAAAAAGTAAACTCACATAAATATAGTCACCTAATTTTGACAAAGAATCAAAGATAATACCATAGAGAAAATAGTCTTTTCAACAAATGATGCTGAAACCACTGGTCAACCATATGCAAAAAACATGAATCTAGAGAAAGCCTTTTGGCTGTGGTATGGTGGCTCGTGCCTGCAATCCTAGCACCCTGGAAGGCAAAGGTGAGTGTATTGCTTGAGCTAAGGAGTTTGATATCACCTTAAGCAAGAGCAACACTCTATCTCTACTAAAAATAGAAAAATTAGTCAGATGTGGTGGTATATGCCTGTAGTCCCAGCTCCTCAGGAGGCTGAAACAAAAGGAAAGCTTGAGTCCAGGAGTTTGAGGTTGCTGTGAGCTATGACAGTAACCTCAAACTGTTACCTAGGACACAAAGTGAGACTCTGTCTGAAAAAAAAGAAAAAGAAAGAAAAGAAAAAAAATGAAAAGATGAAGTTCTTACACCCCTCAGAACAATTAAAGTGGATCACAGAACTAAACATAAAATGTAAGATTTTTATTTTATTTTATTTTATTTTTGAGACAACATCTCACTTTGTCATCCCCAGAGAATTGCTGTGGCATCATAGCTCACAGCAACCTCAACCTCTTGGGCTCAAGCAATTCTCTTGCTTCAGCCTCCCAAATAGCTGTGACAACAGGTGCCTTCCATACCGTCCATCTATGTTTAGAGACAGGGTCTTGATCTTGCCCAAGCTGATCTCCAACTCATGAACTCAGTCAATCCACCCTCCTTGTCCTCCCAGAGTGCTAGGATTACAGGCATGAGTCACCACACCTAACCTTATAAAATTCGTTAGAAGGTAACATGAGAAAATCTAGATGAACTTGGGCTTAGAAATGACATTTTTCTATTGGCAAAAAAAAAAAAAAAAGTGGGATTCTTGAAAAATATTGGTAAGGTGGCCTTTATTAAAATCAAAAATTTGTGCTCTGCAAAAGATGCTATCAAAAGAATGAAAAGACTGGGAGAATATGTGTGGGAAAATAAAAATATATCTGATAAAAGACTATTACCCAAAATACTCAACAAATTTTTAAAGACTGTAAGAACACAACAACCCTATTGAAAAATGTACCAAGGACTTTAACAGAAACCTCAACAAAAAGATACACAGATGACACATAGGCATATGAAAAGATATTCCTTGTCATATATTACACAGTAAATACAAACTAAAACAATGAGATACCACTACACACCTATTAAAATGGAGACAAATCTAACACAAGGCAATGCCAAATGCTGGTGAGGACGTGGAGCAACAGGAACTCCCATCTATTGTTGGAAATGCAAAATGATACACTCACTTTGGAGGACAGTTTGGAAGTTTCTTACCAAACTAGACATATCCTTACTATACAATTCAGCAATCACTCCTTTACTATTTATCCACTAAAAAAGATGGGGACTTTATATATTATGTATTAACCTGGAGGGAGATGGAACACATCCTTCTTAGTAAAGCATCACAAGAATGGAGAAGCAAGAATCCAATATACTCAATTCTAATATGAAAGCAGCAGGTGTTCTAGTATGAGGGATGTGGGGTAGGGGACTGAGGGAGTAGGGAGGAGGAGGAGGGGGAGGGACAGGGGTCACGGTGGATGGCACACCTCTTGGGGATGGGACACAATTATAAGAGGGACTTTGTCTAACAAATGTAATCAGTGAAATCTAATTCTTTGTACCCTCAGTGAATCCCAAACAACAAAAAAAAAGACAAACAAGTAACAAAACCTGCCCATGGACATTTATACCAGTTTTTTATAATTGCCAAAGCTTGAAATTAAGATGTCTTTCAGTAAATGCATACTTTTTCAAAAACTGCTATTTTTATCATTCAGCATTGAAAAATAAAATGAACTACAAAGCCAAAAAAGACATAGAAAAAACCCTAAGTACATATTAACTAAGTAAAAAAACAATATACTGTATAATTCCAACTGTATGACTTTCTGGACAAGGCAAAACTATGAAGACAGTAAAAAGATCAGTGGTTGCCAGAGGTTAAGGAAAAATGCTTGGAGAAGAACAGTTTTAGGGCATTGAAAATACTGTGTATGATACTGTAGTGGTGGATACATGTTACTATAATTTGTTCAAACCCATAGAATACACAACACAAGAGTGAAGCCTAATATACCATATATACTCGAGTATAAGCTGAGTTTTTTCGGCACAAAATTTGTGCCGAAAAACCCAAACTCGGCTTATACTTGGGTCATACAGGTTATTTGATTTGGTGCGCGCACACCTAATCAAGTGCATGTAGTCTCCAGTCGTCTTCTGCCGTCTGCTTGAGGGGGCGGTGCTTCAGTTCAGTCCACAAGTCGCGGCTGAGCTGAAGAGGTAGGCGGCTGAACTGAACTGTATTCCACTGAACTATTTAACCCAAAATATTTAATGGCACATTTAATTAAGTGAAAACCCCATTTAAGGCAGTAAAGTCTTGTAAATAAATGTTTATAAATCCTGAATCCTTATAATCAGGGGTTTTGGAGTATAAGGATTCAGGATTTTTAACCATTTACATGTTTAACTAATGGAACTAAGCTGAGTCATTATTTTTAAAAGGAAGACTTTGCCTAAAAAGGTCAAATTCCCACCAGGAATTACAGTGTGCATACATGAAAAAGGCTAGATGGAAGAGGACGGAACAAAAAAAATGGCTGGAAGAAATTTGGAACGCACAACCAGGAGCAGCCTTGAAGAAAAAACCATCATTGCTGGTTTGGGATATGTTCAGAGCTCACACATCTGATGACATAAAAAAACTGGCAAAGTCATCTCAGCTTACTTTGGCTGTTATTCCTGGTGGGCTTACATCTGTATTGCAGCCCCTAGATGTGTGTCTAAATAAACCCTTTAAAGACCGTGTGCGAAAGATGTGGCATGAATGGATGTCATCTAGTCAAGCCCAACTGACAAAAATCGGAAATCTAAAGAAGCCTGACATAGAACTGATAGCAAAGTGGGTTCCTGATGCATGGGAAGAGATTCCAGAGGAAATGGTGCAACGCGCCTTTAAGAAATGTGGCATTAGTAATGTGATGGATGGCAGTGAAGACTGCGCTTTGTATGAGACCAACAGCAGTGATGATATCTCTGAACTCAGTGATGATGACAATGTCTATGCTGATACCCTTCAGATACAGCTGAAGCTCTGTTTGGACAAACAGACTATGAGGAGGAGGAATCCAGTTTTGAAGGATTTTAACCTTTGTGATTTAGCTTGATTACCTGTTAAGCTACGGTTTTCTGCACTTTATTTAAAGTTTTAAAGTTGTTTTTGCTAGTTTACAGTTTTTCTTTAGCAATAAATATTGAAAAGCATTTAACCTACTGATTCTCAATTATTGTAATTGCTTTGGGTATATATTTTTATTTTTTAAATTTACCAGTGGCTGCTGCATTTTCCACCTCAGCTTATACTCGAGACACTAAGTTTTCCCAGTTTTTAGGGTAAAATTAAGGGGGTCAGCTTATACTCGGGTCGGCTTATACTCGAGTATATACGGTATCTACCATTCAACATTCTTCCAGTAAAAAGACCCTGACTTTTGGAAATCCTCCCCCTCCTACATTCTCAATCCGTACCATGGACACCAAGCTAGCAGTAAAGCTTGAGCCTAATTAGCACTTTCCATCCTCTTGGCCACAGTAATTGGTTTAGAAATGGGCAGAAGACTCAAGCCAAGGCTGCCTAAAGAGGCAGAATAAGAGAAAATTAAAGATTTTTTTCACTCCAGCAACCACTGGACCTAAACCTGAATGATGTAAGGCTGAAGCTAACAGTTTTCTTCCTACACATGGTTTGAAAATCAAACTAACATCTAAAAGACAAAATCTTGATAATGCATTTAAAAATTGAATGCAACTATAACTGGAGTTCTTCCTTAAGATTTTTCACTAACAAATTAATAGATTCCCTTTCTTTCTTCTACCACTTTGGTGTAGGTTTTCTATCTCTTTCCTAACAGTCCTAATGGAGACAGACTCCAACCCTAGACCAAAACTAAGAAATTCTGGGGTAGGTTACAAATCTATACATGTGAGTTCATAACAATACAGCTAATTATGGTGAATAGGCTGGCAATAATTACAGCCTACTAGTCACAAAAAGCTATCAACCATACTATCAAAAAAGAAATTTCCACATGTTTCTTTAATATTTAAACTTTATAAATTATTGAACTATATGACGAAATAGTCCCAGAAAAGAGCCAAAGCAAATGCCTTGAAGCTACCAAGACAAGGCAATTGTTTTAGAACTGCAGCACTCCCAGTTGTCAAACAGAATCTCTGCTTCCACATCCTTGCTCAATACAACCAAGGCCAGACAAAAATCTCACCTCTTCTATGCGGCCTGCTCTCATCTTCAGTGACACCTTTCCCTCTCGACTACCTTAAGCACTTACAGTGGGCAACTTCAGCAGTTAATTATAATTATTTTTTTTATTGACTCTAGTTATTTTAGAATCTTACTCTCATCTCCACATAATAAAACTCACTCATTTGCTAAGGCAAAACAGCCACGCTTTTACTTAAGAGAGAACTTGCTGAAGCAGAAAAGGACCACTAACCAGGTAATCCCAACTTAGATTTCCTGAATCTCACCTTCTTTTTTGGAGAAAATGTGGTGTTTTCTCTCTGTAGTTAATACAACTACAAGCATAATCACCCTCCAGAGTCACCATAATTTCTATTTAAAGTCACAGTTCAAATGTGAAATAAAATGTCTTCTTTTTTGGCTGTCCTTGCAAAGTTTAAAAGAAAAAAATGCAGGCACTGTAAAAAAGAGAACATTACTAAATAGTAAGGGAAAGTTGCACAAGAGAACAAAGGGGAAAAAAATAAAACTTGCAGTCACTTCTCATGAACAGGTTTCTGAATTTCACCACAATGGTCTTCTAATACCAATATTTTCTATTCTCTTCCTAACTCACTGCCAGCTGACAGAAGGTCTAGTAACCAGTACTTGAGTTCACACAAGGAGAGGCTTCCATCCCTTCACAATCAGTAAGCAGAGTGTTATGGCCTAAAGGTCAGTGACTATATTACATACTAAGGACTCTCCACAAAATAAAACAAGGTTAAGAAGGAAGAGGGTAAGGGGGGAGGGGGGAAGAAAGAGGAAAACACTACAAACAAATTACACTGAAATATCAATGCCATTGTAATAACCTCCCCACATTTTCCATCATGTAAAAGTATCATCTAAAACTTTTTCATTATGTAGTCAAATCTCATCCTTCATGGATTCCACCTTTGTTAAGTATGATTTTCAAAGAGCAAAACAAAATACAGAGCCATATGAGGAAAAATATTTGCGAAGGTAACCACACATACATGAAAAACTTGGAAAGGTACATGCACGCACAAACATGCACCAGAATACACATACACATATGCGTACGCACACATCCCCACAGACATCCAGAGGGAAAGAACTAGAAAACATACACACAAAGCTACAACAAAACCAACAGGAAAAACACCAATAATTCAAAAAAAGAACTGGCAGGGCCAGGTGTAGTGGCTCATGCCTGCAATTCCAGCACTTGGAAGGCCAAGTGAACCCTGTCTGAGCTCCAGGATTCCAGACCAGCCTGAGACCTCGTCTCCAAAAATAGCCAGGCCCTGTGGCAGACTCTTGTAGTCCCAGCTACTTGGGAGGCTGAGTCAAGAGGATCACTTGAGCCCAAGAGTTTGAGGTTGCTATGAGCTATGATGCCAGGGCACTCTACCAAGGGCAACAAAACAAGACTATGTCAAAAAATAATAATATTATTAATAAGTAAAAGAATTGGGAAAGGACATTAAAAAAAAAAAAAAAAAAACAGTTCAGAGAAGCAGAAATAAAAGTGGCCAATAGATATCGTTTAACCCCAGCCACACACCATAATACAGAAATCAAAATCATATTTTTTTACCTAAGGATTTAGCAAATTGAAAGGGTCTAAAAGCCCCATATTGAAGAGAGTATGGGAAAACAAGATATTGTTGTCCACTGCTATAAAATGTACAACACTTTTGGAGCACAATTTGGCACTCTCTAGTCCTAGCTGGATACACCTTTGACCCAGCAATTCCAACATTAGAAAATTAATTCTAATACTATAATACTAATTCTAATACTATTAATACTAATTCTAATGCTATAGAATAAAACAAAATAAAACATTAGATAATCTAATAAAATATTAGATTAGTACTATAAGTACACAACAAATATGTACAACAATATTTACTGAAACCATGTTTGTAATATAAAACTGGAAATAAGCTAAATTCCCCAAAAGAATTATCAAAAATAAAATAGATTGCTATGCCTTCATCAAAAGAGCACTGTGGGCACTAAAAGCACAGATAATACCCAGGAAAAATAGACAAATTGCACTACATTAAAATTCAAAACTTCTCTGCAGGTGGGGCAGAGAAGTAAACCCGGCACTCGGGGAGGCTGAAGTGTGTGGACTGCTTGAGCTCAAGAGCTAAGAAAACAAACAGCCTGTATAAGAGTGAGATCTCGTCTCTACTAAAAATAGAAAAACTAGCTGGACATTTTGGCGGGCACTTTTAGTCCCAGCTGTTCTGGAGGCTGAGGCAAGAGGATCACTTGACCCCAACAGTTTGAGGTTGCTGTGACCTATACACCAGGGCACTCTACCCAGGGCAATAGAGTGAGACTCAGTCTCAAAAACAAAACAAAACAGAACAGCAAACTTCTATGGAAAGGATGCAATCAACAGAATGAAAAGGCAACCTGCAAAATGGGAGAAAATAACTGCAAATCACATATATTATAAGGGATATGTAACTTATATTAAGAACTTACAACTCAATTAACAGAAACAGAAATAATTCAAAAATGGGCAAAGGACTTAAACTGACATTTCCCCACAGATGATAATGTAAATAACCAACAGGCATATGAAAAGATACTTAACATCACTAATCATTAGGGAAATGCAAATCAAAACCACAATAAGGAATCACCTCACATCCAAAAGGATGGTGGCTATCAAATAAACAGAAAACAAACAATGGTGACAAGGATGTAGAGAAATTGGAAACCTAGTGCAATACTGATAAGATGTAAAACAGGTCAAACACTATGAAAAACAGTACAGCATGGGCGGCGCCTATGGCTCAAAGGATAAGGGCACCGGTCCCATAAGCCGGAGGTGGCAGGTTCAAACCCAGCACCAGCCAAAAAGTGCACACACACAAAAAAAAAAAACAGTATAGCAGTTCCTCAAAAAATTAAAAATAGAATTGTATGGGGTAGCGCCTGTGGCTCAAAGAAGTAGGGTGCCGGCCCCATATACCAGAGGTGGTGGGTTCAAACCCAGCCCCAGCCAAAAAAAAAAAAAAAATGATAATAATAATAGAATTGTATGATCCAGCAATCCCACTTCCAGGTATATATTCAAAAGAATTCAAAGCAGGATCTCGAAAATACTTTCATAGCACTTTCATAGCAGCATTGTTCACAGTCAAAATGCAGAAGCCAACCAAGTGCCATCAACAGACCAATGGATAAACAAAATGTGGTGTGCACACAATGAAATATTATTCAGCCGGATACAACATGGATTGGATGAACCTTAAAACAATTATGTTAAATGAAAAAAAGGAAATCTCACACACACACACACACACACA
The DNA here is from genome assembly GCA_963574355.1 of Loris lydekkerianus. Taxonomy (NCBI): domain Eukaryota; kingdom Metazoa; phylum Chordata; class Mammalia; order Primates; family Lorisidae; genus Loris; species Loris lydekkerianus. The sequence goes on from CAUYPK010144813.1 coordinate 50,316, forward strand.
CACACACACACACACACACTGTACAGTTTCACTTGTATGAGTAGTCAAACTTATAGAAAGGGAAAGTAGAAAGGTAATTGCTGGGGGACAGGGGAAGGGGTGAATGAAGAGGAGCTTAATAGGTATAGAGTATCAGTTCTGCAAGATAAAAGATTCTGGAGATTATGTGAATAAAAATGTGAATAACACCAGTGAACTGCCTGCCTAGAAATGGTCATTGATAATTCTTTCATGTACTTTACCACAATTTTTTAAAAGAGGTACAATGTAAGGCTGCATGAGATGGATCATGCCTGTAATCCTAGTACTTTGGGAGGTGGAGGCAGGAGAACTGCTTGAGGCCTGGAGGTTGAGCCTTGCCTTAACAAGAGAGAGACCCATCTTTACAAAAAATAAAAAACTTAGCCAAGTGTGGTGGCTTACTCCTGTAGTTCCATCTGCGCTGGGGGGAGTGAGGCAGGAAGATGGCTTGAGCCCAGAAATTTAAGGTTCCAGGAGCTATGGTGACACCACCACACTCCATCCTGGGCAACAGGACGAGAATCTGTCTCCAGAAAGAAAAAACAAAAAAAAAAGAAAAGAAAATAACAAGGCTCTTTGTAACATGTGGGTGACTATGGAGTTCTCTGCACTAAGCTTGAAAAGAGAACCCATGAGGAAAGCACACCCTATTTTTTTTTTTTTTTTGGAGACAGTCTCAAGCTGTTGCGCTGGATAGAGAGCTGTGGCATCAGAGCTCACAGCAACCTCCAACTCTTGGGCTCAAATGATCCTCTTGCCTCAGTTTTTTTTCTATTTTTAGTAGAGCCAGGGTCTCACTATTTTGCTCAGGCTGATCTCGAACCTGTGAGCTCAGCCTACCAACCGCCTCCGCCTCCCAGAGTGCTAGGATTACAAGCATGAGCCACTACCCCCAGCCCCACACCCTGTTGTTAAGTACCTTAGGCAAGGAGTGATACACATTCCTTCTGCTTCTGCTCACGTTCTACTGCAAAAATAATCATTTGGCACCATCTAGATACAAGGGGGCCGAAAAAATAAAATCCTTATCTGGGGAGCTAGGACAAACTATATGCACCTATTTCTCTATATAGTTTTTATCTTTAATCTAATTTCACAAATACATACTCTCCTTTTTTTTTTTTTTTTTAAGAGCCAAAGTCTCACCTTGTTGCCCTCAGTAGAGTGCTGTGGCATCACAGCTCACAGAAACCTCCAACTCATGAGTAGTGAGTAGTGAGTAGCTGGGAACACAGGCGCCCGCCACAACAACCGGCTATTTTCCGTTGCAGTTTGACTGGGGCTGAGTTTGAACCCATCACACTCGGTATATGGGGCCAGCGCCCTACTCACTGAGCCATAGGTGCCACCCAATAAATACTTTCCTAATCACAAGTACCGGTGCATTCCTGAAATAAACTCTGATTAATCTTGGTATATACTGCTTTATTACATTACTGGATTTACAACTCATACATAAATATCCTTAGTAAAATTAGCCTTTCTTTTTCTGTTCTGTTCTTAATCAAATTTTAGTATGATTTATATAACATTACTTCAACCAAATAAATGGTACATGTTAAAAGATTTTAAAAGTAAAACTGTTAAACAGCCAGAAAGAAATCTGGGCACAAGGTCAATAAAAACTGATCCAACAAACATGTAGATCCTAGTTACCCAATACAAACCGAAATAAGCTACTAGAGAAATACTTCAAGGTATTGGGTACAGTAGCTCATACCTATTATAATACTGGCACCTTGGGAGGCCAAGGTGTGAGAATCACATGAGGTCCAGAATTCAAGAACAGCGTGGGCAACAGTGAGACCCCAATCTCTACAAAAAAAAATTTTAAATAAAAAAAATTTTTTTAAAGGAATATATGAAGCACATGAAACAAACCAGGAAGCTGACAGATGCTGAATAATGGCTGTGTCAAGATCTAAAATAAAAATGTCATAGTTTTCTCAAAACCCTTGAAGAACTTAGATTTTATTGTTGAAGACTTGTTTATTCCCAGCCACAGGCAGGAAAAATGATACCCCACATAAACCACCTTCCATGGAACAATGCCAATATAATGTCATTTCAGAAGATCATGACTTATCTAGGTAAGACACTCAGCATAAGAGGAGCTAGAGAGTAAACTGAGATGGGAAGAAAGTAAAATCCACCAAGAGTTTCAGGAAACAGCACTCAGGCCCAGTAATGAACACATTAGCTCTGGCTTCATCTCCTACAACTTCCTCCTCAGTTAATGTACTCTAGCTATACTGCCTAGAGTTTCTGCTCTTTTCCTGGGTATATGCAAAGCTTTATCTCCTTCAAATACTTGCAAAAACGTCAGCTCAATGAAATTTTCCCTGAATGTTTAATTAAAACTGCAAACTAAGGCTCAGCACAGTGGCTCACACCTGTAATCCCAGTACTTGGAAGGCTGAGGCGGGCTTGAACCTGAGTTCACTCTTGCTCAGGGTGCTCTTCCACCCTGAGCAAGAGTGAGACCTTGTCTCTAAAAAACAGCCAGGTGTTGTGATAGGTACCTGTAGTCTCAGCTACCTGGGAGGCTGAGGCAAGAGAATCATTTGAACCCGCCACCTCCAGCATATGGGACCAGCGCCCTACTCTGTAGAGCCATAGGCGCTGCCCCAAGAGAATCATTTGAACCCAGGAGTTTGCGGTTGCTGTGAGCTAAGACACCATAGCATTCTACCAGGGGTGACCAAGTGAGACTGTCTCAAAATGAAATAAAATAAAACTGCAAACTGGTCTAACATTAGTATAGCATTTCCCAATTAGCTTTATTTTTATTTATTTACCATGTTGACTATCTTTCATCCCTACCTACAAGTTGTTATGTTCCACACAGAGTTTTTTTTTTTTTTTTTTTTTCAGATTTGTTCACTGCTACATCAACAGATCCTAGAAGAATGCCTGGCATATGGTAAGTGCTCAATAAATATTTATTTAACTAAATTAAATGTTCCTTAGCCAGGCACAGTGATATGTGCCTATAGTTCAAGCTACTCATGAGGCTGAGGCAGGAGGATTGCTAGAGCCCAGGAATTCAAGACCTGCCTGGACAATATATTGAGAATCCCACCTCAAATATTTTTTGCAAATTTACAAATAAAAAGAAATTAAATGCTCCATGTAACCAACTGCTAAAGATATTGCATGGAGGTTTAGAGGTTGCAAATTGATCCTATCCTAAGCCAACCTAAGACTCACCAAATAATTGCTTCCTCTATTAGCTTGTAAACCTGAAGACATGATTTTTTAAAATTGAAAATATTGGCCAGCGTGGTGGCTCATGACTGCAATCCTAGTGCTCTCAGAGATCAAGGTGAGTAGATTGCCTGAGCTCAGAAGTTCAAGCAAGAATGAGACCCCATCTCTACTAAAAACAGAAAAAACTAAGCCAGGCATTGTGGTGGGCACCTGTAGACCCAACTACTTAGGAGGCTGAGGCAAGAGGATTGCTCAAACCCGAGAGTTTGAGGTTGCTATGAGCTATAACACCTTAGCATTCTACCCAGGACAACAGAGTGAGACTCCATCTCAAAAAAAAAAATAAATAGGTTGATGCCTGTGGCTCAGTGAGTAGGGCACCAGCCCCATATACCAAGGGTGGTGGGCTCAAACCCAGGACCAGCCAAACTGCAACAAAAAATAGCCAGGTGCCTGTAGTCCCAGCTACGCAGGTAGCTGAGGCAAGAGACCACCTAAACCTAAGAGTGTGAGGTTGCTGTGAGCTGTGACGCTACGGCACTCTACCAAAGGCAACTAGTAAGACCCTTTCTCTAAAAAAAAAAATAAAAATAAAAAAATATATAAAAAATTTTAAATATTTATAATAAGACTATCTCCTCTTGAGCCGTGCCTGTGGCTCAGTGAGCAGGGTGCCGGACCTATATACCAAGGGTGGCGGGCCAAACTGCACAAAAAACAGCCAGATGTTGTGGCAGGCGCCTGTAGTCCCAGCTACTCGGGAGGCTGAGGCAAGAGAACTGCTTAAGCCCAGGAGCTGGAGGTTGCTGTGAGCTGTGACACCACAGCACTCTACCAAGGGTGACAAAGTGAGACTCTGTCTGTTAAAAAAAAAAAAAAAATACTATCTCCTCTCGTCTCTGTCTAAATCTCTTACCCTATATGGAGAAAACTAAAGAAAATGCTCTGTTCACCCCAACCCAGAGTACATCATTTTGGTGTCTGCCTTTTCCATCACAACAGCCAAGTCTTCCTCATCTCTATTTTGTCTACCTTCCAAAGGAAAATGTTAAAAAAATAACAAAAAAAAAAACCCTAACATTAAGAAGGAAAGTGTTAAAGGGGGGAGATGATGACAAACTGAACACAGGTAGAAGTCTAAATTTCATATGAAAAACTTTAGGCTTAAATATATATTTAATTACTTACATTTCAAACTTTTCTAACCATGCAAGGCAATATTACTTAATAACTGTTCTTCCCAGCTCTCTCATCACTTCTAGGTAAAAAATGTTAGCCTTGGGGGTGGCACCTGTGGCTCAAGGAGTAGGGCATTGGCCCCATATACCAGAGGTGGTGGGTTCAAAACCCAGCCCCGGCCAAAAACTGCAAAAAAAAAAAAAAGTTAGCCTTGGGCTGGGCACAGTAGGATTATATCCCTATAATCCCAGCACTTTGGGAGGCTGAGGTGGGCAGACAGCTTGATGCCAAGAGTTCAAGTAACATAGTGAGACCCCACCTCTACAAAAAATAGAAAAATGAGCCAGGCATGGTGACACACACCTGTAGTCCCAGCTACAAAGGAGAAGGACAACTTCAGCCCAAGAGTTCAAGGCCGCCGTAGCCTGAAAACCAGAGCAAGATCTTGTCTCTTAAGACAAAAAAAAAGGAGGGCAGCGCCTGTGGCTTAGTGGGTAGGGCACCGGCCCCATATACTGAAGGTGGCGGGTTCAAACCTGGCCCCGGCCAAATTCAACAACAACAACAAAAAAAAAAATAGCCAGGTGTTGTGGCAGGCACCTGTAGTCCCAGCTACTTGGGAGGCTAGGCAAGAGAATCACCTAAACCCAGGAGTTGGAGGTTGCTGTGAGCTGTGATGCCACAGCACTCTACTGAGGGCGATAAAATGAGACTGTCTCTTAAAAAAGAAAAAAGAAAAAGAAAGAGAAAAAGAGGAGGAAACCTTTAAAAAGTATTAGCCTTAAGATGTATCTAGTATATGACAAAACTGATGATCTCATACATTGCTGGTGGTTATAAACTGGTATGTACCTTGAAAAAAGCAAGCTTTCAAGAAACAAATTACAGCAAACATGGAAAAAATGTCTAACATCAAGGGCAGCATATGTTGGAGGTGGTGGGTTCAAACCTAGCCCCGGCCAAAAACCGCAAAAAAAAAAAATAAATAAAATGTTTAACACATCACTAATTATCAGAGAAATGCAAATTAAAACCACAGTGAGATACCACTTTACCCCTGTCAGAATGGCCATTAATAAGTAAAAAAACAGCCAGGCGCTGTGGCAGGCACCTGTAGTCCCAGCTACATGGGAGGCTGAGGCATGAGAATTGCTTGAGCCCAAGAGTTGGAGGTTGCTGTGAACTGTGATGCTACAGCACTCTACCCAGGGCGACAGCTTGAGACTCTGTCTCAAAAAAAAAAAAAAAAAAAAAAAAAATGCTGGCATTGATGCAGAGAAAAAGAAATACTTAATACACAGTGAGACTGCAAATTTGTACAACCTCTATGAAAAACAGTATGGAGATTCCTCAAAGTAGATCTATCATGAGGTAACTACCAAATGGAAAATAAATCATTTTATCAAAAAGGCACCTGCACTAGAATGTTTACTGCAGTACAATTGCAAAGATATGGCATCAAACTAAGTGCCCATCAATTCCCGAATGGATAAAGAAAATGTGGCATTAGCCTAGAGTACCACCCAGTCACAAAAATGAAATAATGTCATTTGCAGCAATCTGAATAAAACTGGAGATAATTATCCTAAGTGAAGTATCTCCAGAATAGAATCTCCCTAGTAAGTGGGAGCTAAACAATGGGTATACACAGACAGAAGGGACATAAAGGGCACTGGAAACCAAGAAGAGGGGAGAAGAGGCCTAGGAGATAAAAACTTGCCTATTAGGTACCATGAACACTGTCCTGATATCAGGCACACTGAAAGCCCTAACTTCAGCATTATGTAGTGTTCCACGTAACAAAAACATTTGATCACCTTTAATACTAATATTTGGAAATTTTAAAAATTATGCCAAGAATAGGAATAAAAAGCCAAATTGTAAGTAACTCTATCTCTAACCTTTGCAAAGATAATACCCCAAATTACAAAGATGAGCTCCAGTTCTAGGAAAGAGGGACTAAGCATATTCTGCTCTGTCACTCCAGCTAAATGTAGCTATTAAACTTGGGCAGACGGCAGAGAGCAGCTGAGGACTTTGGATTCTTATCAAGTTCACATAAAATAATTTCCAACAAAACAGAACACATTTGGGGCCCTGAAACACACCATAACAAATTTAAAAGAATAGAAATCATACAATGTTTGTTCTCAGACAACAATGGAATTATATTAGAAATCAGTAAGAGAAAGATAGGTGGACAATTCCAAAATATGTGAAAATTAAACAGCACATTTCTAAATAACCCGTAGGTCAAATAAGAACTCTCTAGAAAAAAGAAATCTTTAATTTTTTTTTTTTTCTTTGAGAGAGAGTCTTGCTCTGTCACTAGAAATACAGTGCAGTGATGTCATCATGGCTCAGTGCAACCTCAAACTCCTGTGTTCAAGCATTCTCCTACCTCAGGAGGTTCTACCAGACTTCAAACTAAATGAAAAGAAAAATACAACTTATGAAAAGTTGTGGGATACTGGCCAGGTGCTGGTGGCTCACCCCTGTAATCCCAGCACTTGGGAGGCTGAGGCAGGTAGATCACTTTTAAGACCAACCTGAGCCAAGGATGAGATACCGTCTCTAAAAAAATAGCCAGGCGTGGCTCAGCACCTGTGGCTCAGGCGGCTAAGGCGCCAGACACATATACCTGAGGCTGGAGGGTTTGAATCCAGCCCGGGCCACAAAACAACAATGATGGCTGCAACCAAAACATAGCCAGGTGGTGTGGTGGGCACCTGTAGTCCCAGCTACTTGGGAGGCAGAGGCAGGAGACGCACTTAAACCCAGGAGTTGGAGGTTGCTGTGAGCTGTGATGCCGGCACTCTACCCAGGGTGATAGCTTGAGGCTGTCTCAAAAAAAAAAAAAAAAAAAAAAAGGCTGAGACAAGTGCTTGAGCCCAGCACTCTATCGAGAGCAAGAAAGTAACATTATGTCTCAAAAAAAAAAAAAAAAAAAAAGTTTTGGGTTAAAGTAAAAGTAGTGATTAGCCAGACAAAATGGCATACACTTATAGTTCAGCCTCTAGTGAAGCTGCTAGAAAACAGACCTAGCCAGGTAGCAAGGTGGCTCACACCTATAATCCTAGCACTCTGAGAGGCCAAGGCCAGTGAATCTCTTGAGCTTAAGGAGTTTGAGACCAAGCCTGAGCAAGACCAAGACCCCATCTCTACTAAAAAAAATAGAAAAATTAGCTAGGTGTTGGCAGCAAGTGCCTGTAGGCCCAGCTACCTGGGAAGCTGAGGAAAGAGGATCTGCTTGAGTTCAGGATTTTAAGGTTGTTGTGAGCTGCCAAAGCAGGCACTCAAGCCTGGGGCAACAGAGAATCTGTCTCAAAAAAAAAGAAAAAAAAAAAAACAGACCTGGGAAATGTATATGAAGCAATCCAGTGCTAAATAAAATGTGAAGAAACAGCTGCCCTTACATTTGTTCTCAAGGTATGACTTTTATATTCCAAACCAATAACACATTTTCTCCTGGCAAAAATGCCTTTTTGTCTGAAATATATCAATATTAATAGTGCTTTCACAAGAGGTATCATGACTCCCGAGCAACTGTGGTATGCAACTCCAGGAAGCAGTATACACAAAGAATACACGAATGGTATATTGCACCAAAGCACAGAGCTGATTGATTCTACCACCTGCATCAACCCAAAAGCCAGCAGTACAGAAGACAGTGCCACAGAAAAGGTTGCTACAGAAATTCAAAGAAAAAATAAATCAACAAGAGATAGAAAGTTTTTTTGAGGGAAAGTTTTGGTTTGTTTTTCCTTCAAGAATGGTAGGATTAGGTTCAGCGCCCATAGCCTAGTGGTTAGGGCGCTGGCCACATACACCAAGGCAGGCAGGGTCGAACCCAGCCTGGGCCTGCTAAACAGCAATGACAACTACAACAAAAAAATAGCCGGGCATTGTGGCAAGTGCCTGTAGTCCCAGCTACTTGGGAGGCTGAGGCAAGAGAATTGCTTAAGCCCAAGAGTTGGAGATTGCTATGAGCTGACACCATGGCACTCTACTGGGGGCGACATAGTGAGACACTCTCAAAAAAAAAAAAAAAAAAAAAAGTAGGATTAGCCAGGCATGATGGCTCATGCCTGTAATCCTCGCATTCTAGGAGGCCAAGGTGGGTGGATCACTTGATCTCACAAGTTTGAGACCAGTTTGAGCAAGGGCGAAACCTCCCTCCCCCAATCTCTACTAAAAATGAAAAACTAAGACAAGAGGATCGCTTGAGCCCAAGAGTTGGAGGTTGCTATGAGCTATAACATAGAGCACTCTACTGCGGTAACAAAGTGAGACTCTGTCTCAAAAAATAAATAAATAAAAAGAAGAAGAATGGTAGGATTTTAGGCTGGGTGCACTGTCTCACACCTGTAAATGCCAGCACTCTGGGAGGCCAAGATGGGTAGATCCCTCGAGCTCAAGAGTTCAAGACCAACCTAAGCAAAAGTGAGACACCCCCACACACACACACTCTACTAAAAAACAGAAAAAAAATAGTCAGATGATGTGGTAGGCAAGAGAATAGCTATTTGAGGATGCTGTAAGCTATGTTGCCACAGCATATTAACTAGGGCAACAAAGTGAGACTCTGTCTCAAAAAAAAAAAAAAAAAAAAAGAAGGCAACGCCTGTGGCTCAGTGAGTAGGGTGCTGGCCTCATATACCAAGGGTGGCAGATTCGAACCTGGCCCCAGTCAAACTGCAACAACAACAAAATAGCCGGGCATTGTGGCAGGCGCCTATAGTCCCAGCTATCCGGGAGGCTGAGGCAAGAGATTGCCTAAGCCCAAGAGCTGGAGGTTGCTGTGAGCTGTGACACTACAGCACCCCACCGAGGGCATCAAAGTGAGACTCTGTCTCCTAAAAAAAAAAAAAAAAAAAAAAGAATGGTAGGATTTTGTCACATTGAAGAGTATTCCAGGACTTCTTTCACCTGTGAAAACTTTAGGAGGCTGGCAGAACTTAAGCAAAGGCTTCTGCTGGAAAGTTCCAAGTAGGGTAAGTATAGGTAAAATAGGTATAAAATGAGAAAATTTTGAAGGACTGAAAAAGAAATTTGTATCTCTTGTCACCAGTCTTGCTGGCCGTCTACAATAAATCCCACAAATGACTCAATCTCCTCAAAACACAGATACAGTATTGTCCCCTGCATAAAAATTCTCCATTATTCCTAAAATAAAAATACTGCCAGCTCAACTACAATATTTTGACCCCCACCTACTTTTTCTGGCTTTATCTTCCATTATACTTCAAAATATTCAAAACTAAACTGCAGCCCCAGCGCCTGTAGCTTAGCAGCTAGAGCGCCAGCCACATACACCGGAGCTGGCAGATTCGAACTCAGCCTGGTCCTGCCAAACAACAATGACAGCTACAACCAAAAAATAACCAGGCACTGTGGCAGGCACCTATAGTCCAAGCTACTTGGGAGGCTGAGACAAGAGATTCGCTTAAGCCCAAGAGTTGAAGGTTGCTGTGAGATGTAACGCCATGGCACTCTATTGAGGGTGACAAAGTGAGACTGTCTTAAAAAAAAAAAAAAAGTAAACTGCAAAACTCCAAAGCAAACTATAACACTCAGTAAACTGCAAAACTCCAAAGCAAACTATAACCCTCAAAGGTAAATTCTATTAAACATACGTGGTACTGTTCAGTCTTCCTTCTGCCTGAAATTCCTTTACCTATTATTCAACTATATACTTTATCCATTATTCCTGAATACCCAAGTCAAATCTCTAAGAACAACTCTGCTATGCCACCCTCCCAAATGTTAGTGCCACTGTTTATTTGCTATTATGCAGCTTCAATAAAATGAATTTGTGATTGTAAATTCTATTATCAAACATATTAAAACAACACAAATTTATCTGTTTCTGTGTCAGGACTCTGGACATAGGTTAGCTGGATCTTCTACTTAGGATCTTATTGGCAGAAATCAAAGTATAAGCTGAGGCTGTAAATTTATCCACATTTTGGAATCCACTTCAAGCTTCCTAGTTGCTGGCAGATTGCAGTCCCTTTGAGTGTAAGAATGACGCTCTACTTTCCTGCTGGCTGTTGGCAGGTCGCACAGCTCCCAGAGTCGCCTGCCCTTCCTTCCCACATGATTTCCACAGGCCATCCACAAATGTTTCCTCTTCTCTCTGACCTTTAGATCATGTTTGATTTGAAAAGGCTTACCTGGTAGGGTCAGGATTATCCTTCTAATTGAAGTCAAAGTATAGGCTCAGCACCTGTAACTCAAGCAGCTAGGGCACCAGCCACATACAACGGAGCTTGAATACACCGGGTTCAAATCCAGCCCAGGCCCGCCAAACGACAATAACAACTATGACCAAAAAATGGCTGGGCACTGTGGCGAGCACTTGCAGCTACTCAGGAGGCTGAGACAAGAGAATTAGCTGAGACAGCCCAATAGCTGGAGGTTGCTGTGAGCTGTAATGCCATAGCACGTGACCAAGGGTAACACAGTGAGACTCTGTCTCTTAAAAAAAAGTCCTTTCTTTTCCCATTATTTCTTTCATGGTTTATTAATGATATGTATGAGGACTGTTCTTCTATTTGTCTTATACTCCATCTATTTTTCACATTTTCATACAAACACAAAAACTTCTGGCTTGGCACCCGTAGCACAGTGGCCCTGGCCACATATACCAAGGCTGGAGGGTTTGAACCCAAACCGGGCCAGCTAAACAATGACAACTGCAACAAAAACTAGCTGGGCATTGTGGCAGGCGCCTATAGTTCAGCTACTTGGGAGGCTGAGCAAGAGAATCACTTGAGCCCAAGAGTTTGAGGTTGCTGTGAGCTGTGACCCCACTGTACTCTACCAAGGGTGACAAAGTGAGATTGTCTCAAAACAAACAAACAAACAAAAAAAAAAAACACAAAAACTCATCGTAACACTTTAAAGTATTTCATGGGTACATCCATTTCTTACAAAATGTGGCAGAATCTTTCAAATCAGATAAGTAACTAGTCACTATAAATCAACAGCAATACATTTAAAAAATATTATTATTTATAAATAGGATTGCTTGAGCCCAAGAGTTTGAGGTTGCTTATGAACTATGACGCCATAGCTCTCTACCGAGAGTGACAAAATTAAGACTGTCTCAAAAGAAAAAAAAAAGACATAAACTAACACCATTGAACACTTATTTGAAACTGAATATGGCTAAACCAGCTATTGAATAATTCAAACATCAGTGAGTTAAAGATTCAAGATGTGGACCATCTCAAGCTGTGAACTCCAAAGAAAGTCCATTCTAAATGCAGTATCAACTACTAATTAATGTGAACAGCCAAAGAATTTTCAAATGAGAAGTTTTTCTGACATAATTTTGCCAAAAGATGGATCAATTTACTCAGAGCTGACACTGTAATCAAAAAGTTTTAAAGACCGGGTGCGGTGGCCATGGGCACTCTACTGAGGGCAACCAAGTGAGACTCTGTCTCAAAATAAAAAAGCTTGTTTGGTAAGCTCTCACCCCACGGGCACAAAGAACGCGTAGACGGCACACCTCTGGGTGAAGGGCTCAACTTCAATTTGGACTTTACCTAACAAATGCAAACAATGTACCCTAATCATATATACCTTTATATTAATCTGAAATTGAAAAAAAAAAAAAAAAGTTTTACAGTGACCTCTGATGTCCAGGACCAAGTACACACATATTTACCATTAACCAATTTTAGTTCTGTCAAGCAAGGTCAGAAGAATTATCACAGACATGTTCCAATGTCCAAATATAACTCCAAAGAGTCTTTGGGAGCAATTGTCCTGATATGTCTTGGAATAATTTTTTTTTTCACAGAAAGAGAAACTCAGTTCTCCTGGCAAACAATACTTTTGACTAGCTTTATTGAATTGTGCTCTTAAAAGTACAATGTCCTCTCTTTTATCTCCAATTTAAGATTAGGTATAAAAAAAAAATAAGATTAGGTATAAAAATGTAAAAATAAAATAAATAGAAAGATTTAGCACTCCTATGCAAGAAATTGAGGTAGAAATTTTTTTAATTTTAAAAGAAAGTCTCTGCCTTTAAAAAACACTCTTACCGGTATATAAATAGAATTTCCTCCTACGTGGCCACAGTAAAAAATGTTATATTATTTAAGAAAGATATACCTTCAGGGCTACCATTATTTAAAAGCACTTAATTTATAATCTTTGAGTGGGGAAAACTTTATTTTCTTTTTTTTTTTTTTTTTTTGAGACAGAGTCTCACTATGTCATCCTGGGTAGAGTGCAATAACATCACAGCTCACAGCAACCTCCAACTCCTGGGCTCAAGTGATTCTCTTACCTCAGCCTCCCAAGTAGCTAGGATTACAGGCGCCTGCCACAACGCCCGGCTATTACTTGGTTCTAGTTCTCATTGTTGTTTACAGGCCAGGCCTGGATTCGAACTCTCCAGCCACATGTATGTGTCTGGCGCCCTAGCCTCTGAGCTACAGGCCCCAGGCCGGGAAGAACTTTTGTAATAGGACCTCAAACATGGAAAGAATCAAAGGTAGGCTCAGCACCCATCACTCAGTGGTTAGGGCGCCAACCACATACACCGGGGCTGGCAGGTTCAAACCCGGCCCATGCCTGCTAAACAATGACAACTACAACTACAAAAGAAAATAGCCAGGCATTGTGGTCAGCTACTCAGGAGGCTGAGGCAAGAGAATAGCTTTGCATGAGCCCAAGAGTTGGAAGTTGCTGTGAGCTGTGTGATGCCTGGGCATTCTACTGAAGGCGACATGAGACTCTGTCTCCAAAAAAAAAAAAAAAAAAAAAAATCAAAGTTAACACTGATAAATTTGTTTATGTTAACATTAAAAATGTCAGGGCAGGCTCAATGCCTGTAGCTCAAGCGGCTGAGGCGCTAGCCACATACACCTGAGCTGATGGGTTCGAATCCAGCCCAGGCCTGCCAAACAACAAGGACGGCTACAACCAAAAAGTAGCCAGGCATTGTGGCGGACACCTATAGTCCCAGCTACTTGGGAGGCTGAGGCAAGAGAATGGCTTAAGCCCAGGAGTCGGAGGTTATTGTGAGCTGTGACGCCATGGCACTCTACCCAGGTTGACAGCCAGAGGCTATGTCTCAAAAAAAAAAAAAAGAATAAATAAAAATGTCAGGGTAGAAAAAAAAACCCTCCATAAATCAAGTCAAAAGACATAACTGGGAAACAAATCTGCAAAACACATGACAAAGGGCTAGTTTCCTTTATCTGCAAACACACACACAAATTAGTATGAAAAAGACAAAGAAGCAGGCAAAAAAGGGAGCAAAAGATCTGAATAGACAAGTATACTAAAAAAATTACAAATAGTCAATAAGCACAGGAAGTTACATCTATACTGTCCAATAATGGTAGCCACTAGCCAAATGTGGCTATTTAAACTTAGAGTAAATAAAGTTTAAAATGCAGGGTGGTGCCTGTGGTTCAGTGGGTAGGGTGTTAGCCCCATATACCGAGGGTGGCGGGTTCAAACCCGGCCCCGACCAAACAGCAACAAAAAAATAGACGGGTGTTGTGGCGGGCGTCTGTAGTCCCAGCTACTTGGGAGGCTGAGGCAAGAGAATCACCTAAGCCCAAGAGTTGATGGTTGCTGTGAGCTATGTGAAGCCACAGCACTCTACCAAGGGCGATAAAGTGAGACTCTGTCTCTACAAACAAATAAACAAACAAAAAAAAAAACTTAAAATGCAGATCCATAGTCACACCAGTCGTTATTTTATATAGGGTACTCAGCGTTCACATATGACTAGTGGTTACCACAATGGATAGCACACATACGTTCATCAATTTCTACTGAACAAAATAACCAAAGAAATGCTTTGCTAATACATCAAAAAGGCAAAAACTAAAGATTGGTGTATTCCTTGGATTACAGAGAAAAGAAGGAAAAAACTGGGTATCTTTCAAATTTTGAGAAGGGAATATAAATTAGCACAAAGTTTTGTTTTCTTGGAACAGTGTCTTACTGTCACCCTGGATAGAGTGCCATGGTGTTATAGCTCACAGCAATATCAAATTCTTGGACTCAAGTGATTCTCTTGCCTCAGCCTCCTGAGTTGATGGAACTATAGACGTGTACCACCATGCCCCATCAGTTTTTCTTTTTTTAGTAGAGATGGGGTCTCGCTCTTGCTCAGGGTAATCTCTAAATCCTGACCTCAGGAGCTCACACAATCCAGCCACCTTGGCCTCCCAGATTACAGGAATAAGCCACCACGCCCAGCCACTGGCACAAAGTTTTAAAAATCTATAAGGACATATCACAGATTGAAGCTTATATACTCTTTTTCAAAAAAAAAAGACATTGCCCAACCGGAGGGCAGTGGCTATTTACAGGCACAATCATGGTACACTACAGCCTCAAATTACTGGGCTCAAATGATCCCCCTCCTCCCACCTCAGCCTCAAGTAGCTGGGACTACAGGTGCTTCATTTATGCCCATCTTACATACTCTTTACCCTAACAGTTTTATTCACACAAATGGGCACAAACACACATCATGTACCTGTGTACACACATACATGCCCAAATGTATGTACTGAAGCATTTGTTACAAAAGGAAAAAAACTATAAATGACCTATATGTCAAGTATCAGAGACTGATTTATCAAAAGATGGAACACCCAAAAGCTATGAAATACTAAGAAGCCATCAAAAAGAATGAATCAGATGTGTAAGTCATGACATGAAAAGACATCCATGATATTGATAAAGTTACAGAATTTTATGTGAAATATATAGGTATATCTCTTTGTGTACACAGGATAAGAAATTCAGAAAGCTTTTTTTTTTTTTTTTTTTTTTAAGACAGAGTCTCACTCTGTCACCCTTGGTAGAGTGCCGTGGCATCATAGCTTACATCAACTTCAAATTCTTGGGCTTAAGCGATTCTCTTGCCTCAGCCTCCCAAGTAGCTGGGACTATAGGCACCTGGTACAACACCTGGCTATTTTTAGAGACAAGGTCTGGCTCTGGCTCAGGCTGGTCTTAAATCTGTAAGCTTAGGCAATCCATCCACCTATGCCTCCCCAGTGCTGGGATTACAGGTGTAAGCCACCATGCCTGGACCTTCAGAAAGCTATATTTAACAAACTATCAGCCACAGTTTATTTCAGCAGGGTAACTAAATACTTTAATATATGTCAGTACACAGACTTTCACTTAACTTTCATTTTAAACAGTATAGTGATTACCTATGATTACCACTGTTCTACATGTTTGTCTGTTGCTTTCTTTTTTTTTAATGAACCTGGCTTGGCGCCCGTAGCCCAGTTGTTACAGTTCCAGCCCAATACACCAAGGCTCATGGGTTCAAACCTATCCTAGGCCTGCTAAAGCAACAATGACAACTGCAACAACAACAACACAAGAAAATAGCCCGGCATTGTGGCGAGTGCCTATAGTCCCAGCTACTTGGGAGGCTAAGACAAAAGAATTGCTTAAGCCCAAGAGTTGGAGGTTACTGTGAGCTGTGACACCATATCACTGCATCAAGGGCAAAATAGTACAATTCTGTCTCAAAAATAAATTAATTAATAATTAATTAAATAAAATAATGAGCCTATGTAACCTGTAGTCCCAGCTATTCAGGAAGGAGGCTGAGGCAAGGGAATCGCCTAAGCCCAGAAGTTGGAGGTTGCTATGAGCTGTGTGATGCCCCGGCAGACTACCGTGGGCAATAAAGTGAAAATCTGTCTCTACAAAAAAAAATAACATAAATAAATGAAGAGTTATAAAATTTAGTGCACTCGAGAATCTTTTAACACTAAAAACATAGTAAATCACGCTGTACTAAAAATGCTAAACTGTACAATATCACAAACTATGAGGATGACCTCTACAAGATGGGGAAAGAATACAAAAATAGAGGGGCATTCTGGGTTCTTTGGTAAACAGGACAGATAGCAGATTTTAACCTTTTTTTTTTTTTTGGCCAGGGGTGGGTTTGAATCCACCACCTCCAGTATATGGGGCCAGTGCCCTACTCCTTGAGTCACAGGCGCTGCCTCCCTTCCCCCCCCTTTTTTTTAAAGAGATAGTTTTACCTTATTGCCCTTGGTAAAGTGCCGTAGCATCACGACTCACAGCAACCTCCAGCTCTTGGGCTTAGGCAGTTCTCTTGCCTCAGCCTCCCGAGTAGCTGGGACTACAGGTGCCCGCCACAATGCCCAGCTGTTTTTTGTTGCAATTGGGCCAGAGCTAGGTTTGAACCCACCCCCCTCGGTATATGGGGCCATATGGGGCCAGCGCCCTACTCACTGAGCCACAAACACCACTGTGTTTTAACATTCTTACTAATCAGTTCACTATATAGTTAGATCTTCCACACACTGGCCTCCTTCCAGATAGCTTTTGTAGTGAAAAAATAATATCCTTACAGCATGAGCAAGAGCAAGACTCCATCTCTACTAAAAAATAGAAAAACTAGCCAGACATCATGGCAGGTGCATGTAGTCCCAGCTACTCGGGAGGCTGAGGCAAAAGGATCACTTGAGCCCAGGAGTTTAGGGTTGCTGTGAGCTATGATGCCACATTACTCACTCCAGGGTAACAGAGTGACTGTCTAAAAAAAAAAAAAAAAAAAAAAAAAAAAGTAAACAGAATACATGGGTGAGGAAGCAGCAAGGGCTTCTGCAAACCTAAGGTTATCTTCTCAATGTCTATCAGAATTCTAGGTCAGATGCAGCAGCAACACCTTCACAGAAATTTTTAATTTATGTATATAAGAAAGACTTTGCTTTTGTATTTTTTCCTTCAACAAGCTAGGAGGTCTGTGGGCATTCAGAACAGAGGCTTAAAAACAGGATGAAAAGATTATGAGTTTAATAATACAGTATTAAAGAAGCAAAATGCAGGATAACTTTACTTCAATAATAAGGAAGAAGGAAGATCAGTCAAGCAGAGTGTTATGTCAAGTCACCCAGGACCAAGAGACCTGCAGAAAGTAATTGCATAAATGTAAATATGTGGTTATTGCTTTGAAAATTATGCACCAGAGCAGTTTCTCAACTTTTAGCCCATGCCTCTTACAATGCTTACCCACTCTAATTTTTATGTATTCCATAGGCCAATGATGATTTTGCCCAGTTTTACTTTCTATGGTTTACTATTATAAAAATAATAGTTTGTTGAATGTTTTTCTAGCTGCACATTCTCTCTTGAAGATTCTAATCCAACTACAAATATAATACAGACTTTAACAGGACTCTGCCCTAGTCAATATATATCCAAAGAGATGTAACCAGGCCTGACCATACTCCTAGCCTTAAGAGAAAAAAAAATTAATCACAGTAAAAGCTAAGAGTACTAAAAATTTCAAGCTAACAAATCTGTTTTTCTAACATGCACTGAAGATGTTTTCTAAACATTTTTCTATTATAGTTCATATTTCTAAATAATTTTCCATTTTCTACCCTTGCTACATCAAATAGCCAATTATATACCATTAACAGAAATTTCCTATCTTCCACTTTATTCCCTAAAGTTAAATAACTTAAGGTAAATGACAAAAAAAAACCCAAACCTATGTACATTCAAAAGAATATTAACCAATGAACCAAATCTATGCAGAATTAAAATAAAACTTTTTCTACAAATTGTATTCCACAGATCTCCACTACAGATTGCACGTCTCACCTCTAAAGCCCATACTACATTTCTCATATTTTGACAATTTCATTCCCAAAAGTGACCCATAAATCCCTCTAGTGTATAATCTCAGAGGTTTGTCCCTCTCTGCTCCTTCCACCTACAATCACACACATGCACAATCCTAGCACTCTGGGAAGCCGAGATGGGTGGGTTGCCTAAGCTCAATGAATTCAAGACCAGCCTCTGCCAGAGAAAGCAAGACCTCACCTC
Organism: Loris lydekkerianus; assembly: GCA_963574355.1. NCBI lineage: Eukaryota > Metazoa > Chordata > Mammalia > Primates > Lorisidae > Loris > Loris lydekkerianus. The sequence goes on from CAUYPK010144813.1 coordinate 68,601, forward strand.
TAAAAACAACCATGGGTTGTGATGGGCACCTGTAGTCCCAGCGACTTGGGAGGCTGAGGCAACAGAATCTCTTTGGGCCCAAGAGTTGGAGGTTGCTATGAGCTGTCACACCACAGCACTCTACCAAGGGCAACAAAATAAGACTTGTCTCAAAAAAAAAAAAAAAAAAAAAAAAGATAGCATATTTTTTTAGTTCTGCTTTGCAAAAACCACTCAGGACATCATCAAATATTTTTTGTTTAATGAGACTAACTTTAAACACAGATCTAAAATCAATGTAATGGTTCTCAGGATGTCTCACCTATTACAAGTTTTTCAACTTAAATTTCATTGGCCAGGTGAGGTGGCTGATCCTGCAATCCCAGCACTTTAGGAGGCCATGGTGGTATTATTACCTGAGCTTAGAAGTTCCAAACCAGTGTGGACAATACAGTGAGATCCTATCTCTATAGAAATAAATAAATAGCCAGGTGCAGTGGTGTGTAACTATAGCCCCAGCTACTCAGGAGGCAAAGGCAGAATTGCATGAGCCCAGGGATACGAGACTGCAGTGAGGTATGATCACACCACTAAACTGCTGAAAGCCTTGGCAATAGTACACATCTCTCCTCCAAATCATGTCATTACCACCATTACTACCACTCTTAAAATTTAAAACATGTGAAACTGGGCTGGGTAGAACAGCTCATGCCTATAATCCCAGCACTTTTGGGAGGCGAAGGTGGTTGGATCACTTGAGACTAGCGGTTCAAGACCAGCCTGGGAAACACAGCAAGATTCCACGCCTACAAAAAAAAAATTTTTTGTTTTGTAATAAGCCAAGCCTGGTGTGCACCTGTAGTCCCAACTACTCAGGAGGCTAAGGCAAGAGGATCACTTGAGCCCAGAAGTTTGAGACTGCAGTGAGCAATGATGATGCACTCCAACCTGAGCAACAGAGCTAGATCCTATCTCAATAAAAAAAAAGAAAAGAAAAATTATGTTAACCTGTTTAACTAAACCCTTAAATAATAATTTTTTACAACTATTATGTTCAAATAGGGCAAATTTAAGATCAAGTCCAGTATCTTAAGTAAGCATTCGAGATCAAGATCACCTAACTCTCAGCTCCATTACCTCTTTCTACTATCCTTAGTTACTGCAGCCAGTCTATAGACTTTAAGTTCATTTTATAATTTTACTATTAGGTAATAATTATGAAGCCATGTGGTGGTACCCACCTGCAGCCCCAGGTACTCAAGAGGCTGTGGCAGGATCTCTTGAGCCCTAGAGTCCCAGGCTGTAATGCAACAGTCCCGCACTAAAGCTCGGTCAAGATAACATGATACTATCTCTTAAAAATAAACAAATAAATAATAAAAAAAAGTATAAGAATTATAAATCTTTGTTTTCTCAGTTTATAGCAATTTAAATAAATCCAGTAGCTCTCCTACATTGTACATACACTCATCTCCTATCCAAATCATATATATACATATGACTGACTTATTGAATAAATTTATTTGTTGCTATATTATTTGTCAAGAAAATAACTCTACTTTAATACTGCTCTCAAAAACTGAACAGTTCCACAACACAGCTATCATAATGAAACAAGAGGGTGGTGTCTCATGACTCAAGGAGTAGGGCACCAGCCCCATATACCAGGGTTGGTGGGTTCAAGCCCGGCCCAAGCCAAAACTACAAAAAAAAAAAAAAAAGGCAAACATAATGAAATAAGGAACAGGTACTAGGGGCGCCTGTAGCTCAAGCAGCTAAGGCGCCAGCCACATACACCAGAGCTGGCTGGTTCGAATCCAGCCCAGGCCTGCCAACCTGCCAAATAATGACAGCTACAACCAAAAAATAGCCAGGCATTGTGGCAGGCGCCTGTAGTCCCAGCTACTTGGGAGGCTGAGGCAAGAGAATCGCTTAAGCCCAAGAGTTGGAGGTTACCCTGAGCCATGACACCAGGGCACTCTACCCAGGGTGATAGCTTGAAACTCTAAAGGCCATCAAAGGTATCAACATAGGGTCAGAAGAGATCAAACTTTCACTCTTCGCAGACGACATGATCATGTATCTGGAAAACACTAGGGATTCTACTACAAAACTTTTAGAAGTGATTAAGGAATACAGCAATGTCTCAGGCTACAAAATCAACACCCACAAATCTGTAGCCTTTATACCAACAACAACAAAGCCGAGCAAACAGTCAAGGACTCTATTTCTTTCACAGTAGTGCCAAAGAAGATGAAATATTTGGGAGTATACCTAACAAAGAACGTGAAAGAGCTCTACAAAGAGAACTATGAAACTCTAAGAAAAATAGCCAAAGATGTTAACAGATGGAAAAACATACCATGCTCATGGCTGGGAAGAATCAACATTGT
>CAUYPK010144817.1:0-36630 GCA_963574355.1 Loris lydekkerianus
GGAAAGGGCCAAGGAAGGGGAAGGGAGGGGGGAGGTTTTGGTGAAGGGAGGGCAATGGGTGGGGCCACATCTATGGTGCATCTTAGAATGGGTACAGGCGATTGCACTAATGTACACAGCTATGATTTAACAATAAAAAAAAGATTCTAATAATAGAAATGAGTCCTTAATAAATGAAAATTTCCAAAATATTAAGAATTGAAGCTTGTGAGATATTTCTGAAGCATTCACTTTTTTTTTTTTTTTTTTAATAAAAGACACTTTCTGAAACCATTTTAAAGTATATTAGGTTTGCTACCGGAGTGAGAAATTGATTTACTTAGATTTTAACATTATTTCTCAGGTTGACAACATTAGGTATAATATAAATTGCCAATACTCTACCATGTAATTTTTTTATTTTTAATATTATATAATAAACACTTTGAATTCATTTTTAAACTAACAAAGTAGAGAATTTAAATAAACTTGGAAAACATAGATATAGCCAAATATTAGAAATGTTAACTATTATAATCCAGGTATTATTTATTTTCAACATGTACTTTTATGAATGAAGACTTGTTTTAGACATGAAGAAATGACTTCTGAGTGAACTTTCTTTCAGGATACATATTGGTACACTGTCTCTTAGATTACTTAAAAGTATCTGGAAATATTTCTGCTCAAAAAAGGCAAACTATTTTAATATGAGAAATAGACATATTAAATGTGCTCAAATTAATTTCATTTTAGTAGCTAACTCGTGCTTTTAAAATTATGTTAAAAATGGTGAGCTCAAAGACATTATGGAGGTGACCATGACATTGCTGATGTTACCTGGTGTTCTTGTTTTCATTTCCATTTGTTCTCTGAAGACTTTGAACCTATTTTGCACCCATTTTTGTTCAAAAGGTCAATCAGGAAATAACAAAGATGATAATGAAAACTTGCCTAATTATGAGTATCATGAAGATTTTATATGAAAAAATAACTCTAGAAAATGTCTCGAAATTCAATTGAATACAGAGTGTTTGCAAATATAAAAAATGCTAATGCCACGTAGTAAGACTTTTAATATTTTTCTTTGAAGATGTGTTCAGATACATGGAAATATGTGTTTTCAGGTTTGAGGTAAAAGTCTCCCTGAACATGCTGTAATGAGATTATGATCTAGGAGGATGTTACCTTTTTATGCTTATGATCTCCGCATGGCTTTTCCACTGATGGATTTTGGTAAACGGGCGTAATAAGGCAGAAAACATCATTTTCATCTGATATAAATTTCCTCTTTTCAGTCTCACAAACTTTGACTACTTAGAGTTTAGCTATTGCTTAACAAAAGTTAAGATGAATATTTAACAAAAGCCATTAACAGGATCCACATAATAAAGATATAATGACATTTAGCAATCTCAGCAATTTTACTTTACCTACTATTTGGAGTATTTTAATACCCCCCCCCCTTTTTGTTTTGTTTATCTTTAGCAATAGCTATATAAGATTTACAGTAACCATGTATCTTTCCCTTCCTTCTTTCATCCTTTCAAAAAAATGTTATCACTATGTTTATTCTCACATTGGTCGCCTTCTCACCTGTGAATGAGATATTTGAAGCTGTATGTGCTGAACCAGCAACTTCTGACAATGTCTTTGTGTCTTTGCTAAGTAGCCTGAAGAATTCTTTCTCATGCCTCCTCTTCCTCCTCAGGCCACTTTGTATAGGAAGGCTCCACAGAATCACCTCCTCATCCTGTTCAGGAGGCCAAAGCTCCTTGGCATGAACTTCAAGGGCCTGCATAAAATATCCTGCTCCAGCCCTCTCTTACACTGTGACTTCTACTTTCCTTTACCCATACTTGTTGCTGGATTTCCCCTGTGGCCCAAGCTTCTTTCTGGAACTCAAGCCTAGCAGAGCAGCACCTGAAGCCCTGGCCATGGGCTGCACCGCCCTGAGTGCCCTGGGCAGGGCCGGTGCCTGGCTGCTGCTCTGCTTCCTTAGGGCTCAGCTGAATATTTCCTGTCTGAGACCTCCTTGTTCTCCATCCCTTTATAACACAGCTACACACCCTCATTCCTCCTTGTTACTCTATCTGCTTGACTTTGCACACAACATTTGCCATTACCCAAATCAATACTATACATTTACTAATTTTCTGCCCCTAGTATGAACTTCAGAAGGTCAGGTGTGCTGTCTGTTTTTGCCGTTGTACCCACAGTTATCACAGCAGTCCCCGGTGCAGATATGTGTTCAAATTTAATTCACGTGACTGATAAAATGTATGTGTTGTGCTTTCCTACGAATTATGTCTCTGTTATTTTGCTTGTAAGTTAGTTCCAAAAATTGAAAACTAACTTATAACATTTATTATGTCATGAATGCATAAATGTAATAGATTACAGAAAACTTGAATATGGAACTATGCCACTCTGGAACTAAACCGGGGATGCTCACAGGAGAATGTTCTCAGCATTGGCATCTAATACTCATCCATTTCTCAAAACAATACCATGTTTTCTTCCTTGTATTTGTTTTACAATGATCTTCTACAGCCTGTATTTCCCATGGAACTACCAACTCCATTTCGCATATCATGACAGATGAAGTGAGTGTGGTCTTTAACCCTATCTCTGAAGTAATCCTGTGCCTGATTATATTACCTGTCAAATGTACTGAAGTAGAGAAACTTCTCTAAGGCATGCTCTGAAGTTGTCATCACTGATTTCTCTCCATTGATCCAAAGCTAGTTCCTCTCCTTGGATCATACGGTTTTCTCTTTGTTGCATTCTTTCTTTGGTTTATTCAGCCAGAGTGCTCATGAGGTATTCTTTGGAAAGTATACCTAATAATGTATGTATACCTGGTATAGGGCGGGTGGTTCCCTCAGGTTGGGCATGTGGTTAGCGGTCATGTTCCTCTAGACCTATTATTCATTGTCATTAAGTATCCTATGTGGCAAATGTAAAGTCTCCCACAAATCAGACTCATCCCTGTGAAGAACTGTCCTTTAATCCCGCATTCTACACTATGACCTTTTTTACCCTTAGAAGTTTCTTGCTGAGCAGGGCAAGGAGCCTGTGGTCTCAAGGTCACATGTGACCCTCCAAATCTCCAGGTGCAGCCCCTGGACCAAATCCAAACTTCACATAAAAAAATCTTTGTATTAAAAGGGGTGAAGCAAAGAAAGATGAAGCTTTTCTTGCCTCCTTTGGTGCTTAAAAAAGAACAATTTTAAAATCAAAGGGCCACAGATTCTCTACTCCTCGGTCTCATTTCCTAGATGAGGTAAATTTGGGTATTTTTAGATTGGTCACTTACATCTGTGAATAAATCTTTCATGTTTAAAACCCTTTTGCCCCATCCTTCTGGGTTAGGGAGGGGTCTTTTGCAAGACTCTTCCGGGAGAAGTCTTTGGTTATTTCCTTACTCTCTTACTCTTCTCTTAAGAAGTATTTTTTAGTTCTCACAGTCCTTCTCTCCCCTCCCTCCTGTTCCTCCTCCTCGCCACCTCCTTCTTCTCTTTCTCACAATACAACGTCAGAGTTGGAAGTTATAGAACTTGGCTTGCCATTGGAGCAAAACCGCTCCCATGTTGGAACGCTTTGGAAGAGGGTCATGCTATCCTATGCACTGACTCAGAGTAACCCTGTGCTTCAGAACTAGGGGAACTCAAAAGCTAAACATTTCAGCACAACTTTTAATTGCAGCCAAGTAGGGTATCCAGCAGTCTTTGGAAACTGACTGATTCAGCCAGGAGCGTGAAAAAGTAAAGAGTTAATTGGAACTCAGGAAAGACTAGTACAAGAGAGGTAGCTAGAAGGACACCATGCACTTTCATATGCATGAGAAAACACTGACCCAGAGATTTCAAGTCCAACTCGTGCAGCCAAGATTGAGATATTGAGGTTGGCACATTGACTCGTGGAGAATAAATTGAAATCAAAGAGAGAACGAAGTAAAAATACACAAAGAGGGAATTAGAACATAAATAGTAGCTTGTAAGGAAAGATTAAGCTATGAGCTATGTATTTGGCTTTCAATTTAGGAAGTGGAAAAGGGAGGGTGAAGCGGGTGGGGTGGGGTAGGGCGGGGCGAGTGAGGGTGACAATGCACATGGGTAGCAAAGAACAGGCGCTTTCTTCACCAGTGATGACAGTGTACAGAGGTTCATGTATTAAACTGAAGTGCCATCCTACTAGATCCGTAGTTCTAAATTCTATCTATTTCTTTCCCATATAAATATTATAAAATTTTGTAAGGAATATATTTGGCGATTTAAAAAAAATATATATTATTTTGTTACTTCAGGTATTTTTCCTATAAAAGTCTTTATAATAGATATGATTTACACAGATCATATGCTTTCTGTAGCAATTTTGGTAAGTGACATTTAAACAGTATGGAGAAAACCTTATTCTATTGTTCTGGATGTGTGCAATGGACTTTTCATTTAATTTATTTTTTCATTATTGCCAACAAATAGAAAACAACTGTTTCATAACTAGCAGATTCTTCTTTTATTTTCAGAGATATATTGCTTGATAACATTCTTTACTTTTTCCTCCCTGTCTCTGTCATAACATAAGCTGAACAAACTTATTCTTTTAAAAGTCTCAGGTAAACCTGTGAAATGTACTCCCGGGGGTGGGGGAGGTGGGGACTCTAAGACATTAGTACAAACCTTATCTAACCAGTTCACAACCTCAATCCTCTTAAAAATCAGAGGAAAGACAAAAGGAGCTAGCGTATTCACATGTGCACAATTTATGATGCTTTTAACAGTATAGTGACTAAAAAAAAAAAAAAAAAAAAAAAAAACAATGTAGGGCACACTTACAAAAAGAAAGCTGTCTGACGAGGTATGCCTTTTCTCTGTGGAGTAAAGCTGCTGCAGTTTCTGAGTTTCATTCTAAGGATTTATCCTAATACACAGGCCAGCACATTATTTTCTGATGGCTTACTACGACTATATCTCCTACATCCATGGAAAGTGCCAATCTTTCTTAGAGAGAGCAAATTGTTTCCTGTCAAGGCAAGAGGACTTCAAAGCAGAGTGAGTGCAAACAGAGATGTAAGGACGTTCTCTACAGCATCAGCCTTGACACTATAGTAAACCTACTACTCAGCTCCCCATTCTGGGTCCTTCTTTAGCTTTAGAGCAGCGCTAACCCTGACCCATCTGGCATGAAGACAGACGGAAACATCTTGACATGTGAACGTGGGCCCTAAGCAGGATTCTAGCTGCTCCTATTGGGCTTTCTTAGATGAGGAAAACATTGATTGAAGTTATTCTTTTTTACATATAGAATTAATATTCACATTTCTTGGTGGTGAAACATTTTTTCATTAAGAGTCTGAGCTTATGTATTTGACCTTGCACTGTCCTTATAAGCTGGGCATTTTTACCTGTGTCTTACCGAGTTTTTTGCTATGAAAACCCAGAGTCCAATGAATAATGCAGAAACCTGACATGAAATACTTGATGCTGAAACCAAAGTCTTCTCAAACTGAAGTTGTCTCAAGAGACTTCAAGTCCTGGTGGCTGCTCTGTGCGCAACCAGGTCATCTGCTTGGAAGGGAGGAGGAAAGAGCCAAACAATATGGAACAAAATATTCACCTTCCCTTGAGCAATTACAACATATGAATGATGGCTTACATTTTTTACTGAACATTTAAGTTGAAAGTTTAGGCAAAGATCAAATATTAAACAATTGGCGCGTACATTGTTTGTTTAAAAAAAAAAAATTGCAAATGTTATACGTTACAAGCCAAAGAAGGAATATTTTAAGAAGTTCACAAATAGTAAGCAATGATTAAGGGCCTTGAGAATTTAACTTAAAAGAAGGCCTTATAAAATATGCATAGCCTAGGGACATATCTGCGTACAAACACAACACTTTAATGATAAGCATGAAAAACAAAGAGGAGAGTGGGTTATTATATTGTGCACCACACAGGCAGATGTAGGCGATACTTAGGATGTTTGCTTCCAGACCACTGCAATGAAGCAGGTAGTGTAATAAAGTGAGTCACAGGAATGCTTTGGTTTCCCACTGCACATAAAAGTTAGGTGTGTAAGCATTGTGTCCAAACAACAAACCTCTTCTTGCTAATAAATGATGGTGATCACCTGCGCCTTTGGCAAGTTGTAACCTTTATGTTGTTGGAGTTCTTGCCTCCATGTTAATGGCTGATCAGGACGGTGGTGCTGACGGTTGGGCTGTGGAAATTTCACAGAATAAGACAACAAAGTTTGCTGCATTAGCTGAGTTTCACAAATCTTTTATGGAAGATTTTTTTTTGTAGCATGCCATGCTGTGTCACAGCATTTTACCCAGAGGAGAACTTCTTTCATAACTGGAGTCCATCCTTTCAAATTTTGCTATTGTGTTATCAAGTACATTTATGTAATATTTCAAGTCTCATATTGTCATTTGAACAGTGTTCACAACACCTTTGCCAAAAGTACATTCCATCTGAGGTCACCAATCTCCTTTGTGATCCATAAGAATAAACACCTTATTTTTTCAAGTTTAATCATGAGATTGTGGCAACTCAGTTACATCTTCAGACCTCCACTTCTATCAATAGTTCCCTTGCTATTTCTACCACATCTGCACTGATTTCCTCCACTGAAGTCTTGAGTCCCTCAAAAACATCCAAGAGGGTTGGAATCAGATTATTCTAAGCGCCTGTTAATGTTGGTATTTTGATTAGCCAGATGTTGTGGTGAGTACATGTAGTCCCAGCTACTTGGGAGGCTGAGGCAGGAGGATCACTTGAGCCCAGCTGTTTGAAATTTCTGTGAACTAGGTTGATGGTGACCACTCAACCCTGGGCAACAGAGAGAGACTGTCACACATGCAAAGATATGTCAATACTTTGACCTTCTCCCTTGATCAGGAATGTTCTTTATGGTACCTTTAATGGGAGAATCCTTCTAAAAGATTTTCAGTTGACTTTGCCCAGATACTTCATAGGAATCAGTGATAGCCTTATGAAATGCATTTTTTAAATAGTAAGAATTGAAAGTTGAGATGACTCCTGATCCATGGGCATCCATTGCTGCAGAATGCATGTTGTGTTAGCAGGCATGAGAAAACATTGATCCCCTCGTAAATCTCCATCAGAGCACTTGGGTGACCAGGTGCATTGCCAATGAGCTGCAGTATTTTGAAAGTAATTTTTTTGTTTTTTTTCTGAGTGGTAGGTCATAACAGTGGGTTTAAAATATTCCTTCAACTGTCTCATAAGTAGATGTACTGTCTTCCGGGTTCTGTTCTTCCATTTATACACCACAGACTGAATAGATTTAGCATGATTCTTAAGGGCCCTAGAATTTTCAGAATGGTAAATGAGGATTGGCTTCAACGTAAAGTCACCAGCTGCATTAGCCCCTAACAAGGTAGCAGCCAGAAGATTTGCAGCCAGACTTTCACTTTTCTTCTCCAGCCATGAAAGTCCTAGACGGCACCCTCTTAAATAGAAGGCTGTTTCATCTCCATGGAAAGTCTGTTTAGTGTAGCCACTGCCATCAAGTATCTTATCTGGATTGCCTGAATAACTTGCCGCAGCTTCTGTATCCACACTTGTTCTTTTACCTGTATGTTATAAAGATAGCGTCTTTACTTCAACCTCAAGAACCAACCTCTGCTAGCTTTAAGTCTGTAACTTTTTTTTTTTTTTTGTCTTTCTGGCCATGTTCTCACCTTTCTCAGCTTTAACAGAATTTAATAGAGTTAGGACTTTTCTTTGGATTAGGCTTTGGCTTAAGGAAATGTGGCTGGTTTGATCTTCTATTCAGACCACTAGAATTTTCCCCATATCAAAAATAAGGCTGTTTCTCTTTCTTATCGTTAGTGTGCTCACTGGAGTAACACTTTCAGCTTCCTCCAAGAACTTTTCCTGTGTATTTAGAGCTTAGCTAACTGATGCAAGAAGCTCAGCTTTCAGCTTCTCTCAGCTTCTGACATGCCTTCCTCAATCATTTTTAGCTTTTGATTTCAATTGAGAGATGTGCGACTCTTTCCTTCACTTGAATACTTAAAGTCCTTTGCAGAGTTAATCGGACTAATTTCAATATCCTTGTGTCTCAGAGAATAGGGAGGTCCAAGGAGAGAGAGCAGAATGGGAAAATGGTTGGTTAATGGAGCGGTCAGAACATGCACAACATTTGTCAATCGAGTTTGCCATCTTATTGGGACGCAGCTTATGGTTCTCCAAAACAATTACAATAATAACACCAAACATCACTGATCACAGATCACCATAAAAGATGTAAAAAAAATGAAAAAGTTTAACATGTTGGGAGAATGACCAAAATGTGACGTAGAGCCATGAAATAAACGGTCTAAAAAAATGGTGCCTACCAATGTGCTTGGTGCAAGGTTGCCACAAGCCATTAATAAGTAAAAAATGTAGTATCTGTGAAGCACAGGAGAGCAAAATGCAATGAAACAGTGTGTGCACTATAATGGAAATATGAATGAATTAAAAGATCTGACGTGTTTTTTTTTGTTGTTGTTATTTTTTCATTTTGTATTTATTTATTTTAAATGATTTAATTAACAAATAAAGATTTTACATATTCAGGGTGTACAATATGATGATTTACTCTGTGTGTGTGTGTGTGTGTGTGTGTGTGTGTTGTCCTGTTATAATGGAAAATGAGAAGGTAGCAAAGATAACTCAACAAATGATAGCTTAGAACCGGGAAATGCTCCAGGGCCCTTAGCACTATCTTGATGACTTCATGTTTGGAGGAGGAGTGGTATTTTGAAGACTTACTTGTGGGTCTATGATTGTATGAAACAGATGAAAAGAAAATCTCCGTTTTTAGCAGCCAACTGCTTAATTTCAGACAGATGTTTTTATAACCATGATTATAGGATTTTATTTAATTCAGAACAAAAGTATTTGGGTCTTATCTGGGCATGAGAGCTGGCTTTGTAATGATAATAAAGCATAATTTAAATGTTATAGGAAATTGCCTGTGAATGGTCCACCAAACAGAATATTTAATTAGCCAATAATTTAGGGAATTTGTGCTTTGACCATAGTTTTTAAAAAGATATATCCCTTGCTTCTTTGAGCTTTAGCTCAATAGTTCCTATATTTATTGTTTTTGTTTTTGTTTTTTTTTAATGTTACACATTCTCCCTGGTGCCTTTCTGATTAAGTTAAAATTAGTTCATTTTTTTTTTTCTCCTTTAATAACCACACACATGGCAACATTTACTTTTAGGGGGGATGTATTTTTGCATACAATTGAACCAGCTATGGAAAATAAACCCCCAAATGAGGACAATATTTGTTTTGTGATTTTTTTTTTTTTTTTAGGCATAATACAAAATAGAAACTAGACAGAGAAGATCATATTGGAATTAACTAAAACAGTATATTAAATGATTAAGGATATCTCTAATTTTTTCCCTTCCTTAATATTTTAATATATTTATATTTTTAACATTATTAGTTCTCATAGCTGTATTATTTTGGAAAAAATTAAATTAACATTTTAGTTATAGCATAAAATCATTTATTCTCAGAATCCTATTGTTTTTCACTTATGAAATAATAAGCTAAATGAAAGAGATTTATTCATCTAAAGGAAATACGAACTTTTACCTTGAAAATGTTTTTTTTTTTTTCTTTTTCTGTATCAGTTTTTCAGGTGTATTTTAGGTCATGTTGTCCATACAAATGTGATACATGAACAGACTTAATTAATCCACAGGCTTGGTCTGAGTAAGTGCAACAAAAGTCTATCCTGCAAACAAATGTCCTTCTGTAAACTTCCCTGGTTCATGAGGAGATAAGAACTGAAATTGATTTTGCTTCTGTTGATATGGTGTATTATATTTATGGATTTGCTTGTGTTAAACCAGCCTTACAGCCTTGGATAAAGCCTACTTGATCGTGATGTATAATTTTTTTAATGTGTAGCTGTAATCTATTGGCTAAGATTTTGTTGAGTATTTTTGCACCGACATTCATGAGCGAAATTGGTCTGTAGTTTTCCTTTTTGGTTGGGTCCTTTCCTGGTTTTGGAATTAAGGTGATGTTTTGCTTCATAGAACATGTTGGATAAGGTTCCTTCCTTCTCAGTGTTTTGGAATAGGTTGTGATCATCAGAGAAATGCAAATCAAAACCACCCTGAGATATCTTCTCATCCCAGTGAGAATAGCCCACATCTCAGGATGTATGAGAATGGCGTGGATGTGGAGAGAAGGGAACACTTTTACCCTGCTGGTGTGGCTGCAAAGTAATACAACCCTTTTGGAAGGACATATGGAGAATCCTCAAAGATATCCCATTTGATCCTGCAATCCAATTATTAGGCATCTACCCAGAAAAAAAAAAAAAATTCTTTTATGAAAAGGACATTTGCACTAGAGTGTTAATTGCAGCTGAATTTACAATCACTAAAATGTGGAAACAACCCAAATGTCCACCAATCCAGGAATGGATTAACAAGCTGTGGTATATAGATGCCATGGAATACTATTCAGCCATTAAAAAGATGAAGACTTTACATCTTTTGCATTAACCTGGATGGAGGTGGAACACATTCTTCTTAGTAAAGCACCACAAGATTGGAGAAGCAAGAATCCAATGTATTCAGTTGTAATATGAAGGCAGTAGATGATATATAGTAGAAGTGGTGAGGTAGGGAAATGAGGAATTGGAAAGAGGGCAGGAGGAAGGGTGATACGGGATTCACAGTATATGGCACACCTCTTGGGAATGGGCCACAATTACAAGAGGGTCTTTACCTAACAACCCCAATCCGTGTAACCTAATTCTTTGTACCCTCAATGAATCCCAAACAAACAAACAAAAAAAAAGGAACTTAAATTGAGAGGAAATGTTTAGAAACGTTCATAGCAGTTTGACAGGCCTATTTTGCATCTGCTGAACTCACAATTTAAGTTGCCCTTGTATGTAGTTTCTTTTTTATTTTACCATTGTAATTTTATTGTATTTTACAAACGTACTATAGATTAGATTTGGAAGAAACATGAGGAAAAATGTCTTTTACCAAGGAAAACTTAGAAGCACTGGCTAAGATTTGAGGCTGCTGGTTTTAAGGAGAGTGAAGCTGAGAGCATTTTGAAGACAGAAAAGATAGGACTGAATGAAGCAGTCATTCAGATAGTGAATACATACTTAGGATGAGAGAGTGAGATTCCAGGCACAGCCTACTCTGACCCATCTCCATGAAATTGGTTCCCTCAGCTCCCTCACCCACTGCACTCACCACGGTCTGTGGCACACTCAGCGCTTGGTAATCATGACCTGCTCTTGTAATATCCCTGCACCCCACTCATTTTGTCCATGCTAAGAGGTAGTAGCTTTTATCCCAAAATGATTTTATTCGTTGTTATTTTCTTATAATTATGCAATTTAGTTAAATGTTATACAAAAAAATGAAATATGAAGACATAAAGAGAAACAGCTATTGTTTCCGTGATAATTAAGCTGAATGCTTTGGGAAGACTCAATAAGTCTAATTTAAAAAGAAAAACAAACAAACAAACAAACAAAAAAAAACCCAAACCAAAAATTTAGAGCTTGGTACTGTAGGTAGCCGTGAAAGTTTCTCAAGAGATAGAAAATGTATCTGCAAGGATGTACACATGGATTCCTTCTCACATGTCTTTAAATTCCCACTTCACCTTAAAGAATTAAAAGCTGAAATTGTAGGAAATACAGAATTGCTATATCTCATGCAAGAAAGACTATTCAAAACTGCAGTTATTAGGCATTTACTTTAAACATTTTTGGAAGACTTCTTCCTACATAAAAAGATTAGGAAGTAAGTATTTATACCTTTTAAAACAAATTGCCATTTTAACCAGTTTTTCATGAGTTCATATCTGATCATATCATGTAAAAGGGCTTCTACTGTAATTTACATAAGTGTCTAAATTTGTATACCACCCTTCCTCAGCTAGTTTCATGGTTAGTAATTTTTTCCATGTAGTGACTTTAATATAATGTTTATTTTTGATTTGTTAGACCACAGAATTAGATAGAAATCTTGACAAATTCTCCTTTGGTTCATTTACTGATTGCTATCAAAAGATAATTTGTTCAGATAAGGCCATAGCTGTAATTAAACTTTTGGAATTGCATAGTCATTTCTGAGTATTGTGTATGAAAACATGGTATACGGGCTTATGGAGGAACAAACTGACTTGACTGTCATGTTTGTAGAACAAAGGAAGTGCTCCCCACTCATTCATTCATCCATTCAATATTTAAACATTTGATAAGATAATATTTGCCAATAATTATAATTAGATTACAATTATTTAAAGGGAAAAAATATTCATCTCTTGCTTTTGAGGGAATTACAATCTAGTACAGTAGTTCTCAACCTTCCTAATTGCTGCATTGTTACAAATGGAAAAAGGGGTCATGACCCACAGGTTGAGAACTGCTGATCTAGTGGAAGAAGAAAATGTGGTAATGGACTAGTTAGAATATAATTTGGCAGGGTATTTCCTACATAGTCTGACAGTTAAGTTTCTGAACTTGCCAGGGTATGCTTATGTTGGCAGCACTGTACGAACAAACTGGTGAGGTCTCACAACCTTGGTATATCTGTGTCTGAAGCTATGTTTGTATCCACATGTGGTGGTATCTCTTGAGCAGTGTTCATTATTCCTGTTACATCGTTTTGTGCACCCTCGCAAAAATGTGGGAGCTTGAGTTAGAACAACAAAAAAAAATTAAATTTCTTATTAAACTTGGCAAGAACGAAAGTGAAATCAGGAACGTGTTAGTCCAAGTTTATGGGGATAATGCCATGAAGAAAATGGCAGTGTACAAATGGATCAAACTTTTTTCTGAGGGGAGAGAATGTGTCACTAATGAAGAAACATTAGGGCATCCAATAATAAGTAGAACTGGTGAACATATTACAAAACTTCATCCAATTGCACATCAAAGTCATCAGATGACAGCGAAAAGCATGACAGGCCTAGGAAGCATTGACAGAGAAATAGGAAAATCATAACTGAAAATCTTGGCATGAGAAGGTGTGGCTCTTCCATCACAGCAACACACCAGCTCACACAGCACTGTCTGTGAGGAAGTTTGTAGCCAGTAAACAAATAACCGTATTGGAATGTCATCACCTAATCCGGCTCCCAGTGACTTTTCTCTTTACCCAAAGATAAAGGAAATATTGAAAGGAAAACATTTTGATGACACTCAAGACATTAAGATTAATATGACAACAGCTCAAAGGGACATAATACATAGCCTACATACAAGGGAGAAGCAGGGTTTGTTTTTTGTTTTTTTGGATGTAGTACATGATACAGCTAAAGTCCAATTCCTGTTAATTTGGTGAGAGCTTGAATATCTTAGTAGTACACAGAATCATTACTAATAAATTTTGTTGAAGAATAAACATCAAGCAATACTTTTATCGCTCATTTAGCAAAAAGCAGTGTAATTATTTGGATTACGTGAGTGAAACCACCCTAAGCTCATTTCATGAATAAGTCTTTTAAGTATTTACAAGCTTTTCCTTAATTAGATAACATATTTGTGTGTACATAAAATATCTTATTTTAAACACATACTACTCAACAAGCATAAACATCATATTTTTGTTTTTGTT
Organism: Loris lydekkerianus; assembly: GCA_963574355.1. Classification (NCBI taxonomy): domain Eukaryota; kingdom Metazoa; phylum Chordata; class Mammalia; order Primates; family Lorisidae; genus Loris; species Loris lydekkerianus. The sequence continues at coordinate 13,619 of CAUYPK010144817.1, forward strand.
TTATTTTAGTTTAGTTATATATATGTGTGTGTGTGTGTATATATATGTATGTATATATACACATCCCTGGGCTATTTTAGAGCTGTTTCTGGCAATTATCTTCTGGAAGAGAATCACATTTGCTTTATTTCAGCAACTTAGGAAAGACAGCAAATGCTACCAATGTCTCAAATGACATTGTGCTCAGTTTATTACATTTTCTTGTGCTACTCTTTAGGGATTTCTTGCAGAAAGGGCTTTGGACTTTTTATCAGCACTTGAGTATTTGCTGCTGTCCTCTGATATTCATTTACTGAAGATTTCGTTGTTAAGTGACATAAAGGCATTCCTGTTTATGAATGTCCAATTCACTGTGTGCACGTGCATTTCTTTTCTTAAACTCTATTTATTGTAGGTTTTTTTTAGCAGACATTCAGTGGCATGCCATTTTGCCAATGACAGATATTTAGCATAAGTTTAAAGCATATTTATGGTGGGCCAAGGCCCTAAGCTTGACACTTCAGTAAAAGATGCCACTTTTCACTGGAATCCAATTGTGTTGAGAAAACCAACTTACAAACTAGGGATAGAAGTTGACTTCTGACAGACATTGTGCTGGCTTCATTACTGACATTTGTGCTTCCTAATCTTCAGAATATATATTCAAGTTCAGGTAAATTGCTGAAGCCATACAGTGGGAACCTTCCTGATTCTAAGGTATGCCATTGTGGACAATGTATTAAGGGATACCTTGTCCAGTCATTCTCTAAATGTAGACCAAGGTCAGAGATACAAATTAGCTGGGATTGTTTTTCATAACAAAGAGAATCATTTCCACTGTATTTTTAGCTTGTTACTTCCTATATGACAAAAGTAAGCATTTCATAAAACAAGAAAGGTTACGAGGTGAATATCAATCTTGACTGCCTTTCTTCCAACCTAAAGTTTCTTGGATATATGAAATGTATTTAATCCTTAAAATACTGTTCACATCCCCACTGCTTAACCTTTCCAAGACTTAATATCCTTCTCTGTATGACTTGCTCTGCCTTCTATGTAACTTACAGACATTCCTTCCATATGGAGATTGAGAACATCTGGTTAACACCCTCTTAGTAATAACCTTTCATATTTTCTTACTTTTAAAGTAGAATTAGGCACGATTAGTCTTAGAAAATGACGTTTTTATATTGAAGCTCCTTTTGCTCCATGACTATTCAATATACACTTCTTCCATGGCTATTAGACATTTCTTTCTTGAGAGAGTTTCATAATTCTAAAAACATTCCTTTTTCCTACTGAAACTCTGTTGTCAATTACTTTGTTTATGCAGCTGAGCATAATTTGTCTTAAAATGAAAACAGGAAATTCAGAAACAAATTTCAGTTCTTAGGTGTTTCCCCTTTATTGGAACAAATATACTATGTATTTTCAAATGGTGATTTGGGGAGTGTTAAAGACAAACAATGTTACTGAAATATCTGTTAGTATCGGGCCTATTTTGGATTTGGTTGTTCTGGTTAATTGACAGAGAAAAGATTTAAGTAGCTTATACTTGGTTGGTTAAAAACCAAATTCACATCAGAATGCGCTAGCATATTTTTCTAATTATTAACAGAAAATATGAAAGATAACAGTTCAGGACTATGAGCAAATATAATTAAAAGCACGCTCAAAAAAGCTATATAAATAAGACCCATCAATTATACAAGGTTTACATAGCTTGCTTTACCCTTGCTTGTAAATTAACATTAGAATGAATGTTTTCAATTTCATTCTTAGTGGAAATACTTACACTCATGGATAGGGTATTATAGGAAACTTAAAAAGGGGGATGCTTTTCGTTGGGAGGATTCTTCTCTTGAATTTATGTTTTGAATTATATAAATATTTTTGAAGTAATTGAAAATTGATCCATTTGAAAAAGAAATCATTTTATTCGTAATACTCTTGCATGAAAGTAAATGCATCTCCAATACTTTTGGTCAACTTCACAGAAAGTTACTATTAAAGAAAGTGCATATATTGAGCGGTGCCTGTGGCTCGAGTAGGCCTCCAGCCCCATATGCCGGAGGTGGCTGGCGGATTCAAACCCAGCCCTGGCCTAAAACTGCAAAAAAAAAGATAATGCATATTTCTGTAATTTAAAGATAACACCCCCGGAAAACTTTAAAAGATAACAAGATTATCCTGGTACAGAACACAGAGTTGGCAAATTTAGTTCATGTATTTTACACATTTATTTTGTTAAATCTGTAACCAATCAAGCTTTCCAAGATATCGCATATTTTCTGGTGAATTTGGGCAAACACGATCCTTGTGATGTACACAGAAACCAATACTGGTACTGATATGTGTAGAAGGAATAATCAGGAACAGGTGTTTCCCGAGCGAGGCTTAGCTCTCTCCTCTGTTAGGAAACCTTATCTGTCCCCTAGCTCCTATAAAGGTTTCATTTTAAATTGCTTTATCGTATTTTTCTTAAATACAAATTATTTCTTAGGTTTTCTTCCTTGTATAAATTAACTCCTTATTTTTAATTTCCCAAAGAAAATATTTGATCACCATGAGGAAACTTATAATATAGAACTTTATAAAGAGTTTGCAACACAATAATCTTCTTAAATAGTAGTCTCTAATTTTGAATAATTTTTTTTTTCTTTTACTTCAAATTATTAAAATTACTTGGAAAAACAGTGTGTTGGAATTCAAACGAAACAACTGTGTCGGGGAAGGCTGAGGAATTCTCAGTGATAAGCTAGAGATGGGGAGTAACACCTTCCGTGTACAGGTTACAAAAGTGATACCTTCAAAGGAAGAGAGAACACCAAAGCCCTAATTAAAAGTTTGCAAGGTCTTGTGCAGAATAGGACTGCCCTTGAGTTTCTCCATGTGATTTCTCAGGAATATTTAAGACCTTGGAACAGCTAAATGTGCTCAGACAGATCTAGGGAATATTTCAGTAGGGATGAAACAACAGCAACAAAAATACACACACACACACACTGTCCATTAGATTTTTTCCTATGTATGTGTTTGTTTGGTTGTTTATGGCCTATACATCTCCATTTGCCCTGTTTTGGACATTATTGGGTACCACCTCAGATTCTGCTAATCCACTTTTTTCTCTAACAGCCAGACTGAGTTGACCAGGGCACAGTCGGCCTCAGCTGTATCATTCCCCTCTAATTTTCTGCTCCAGGGCACCTCTGACAAACACCCTGGGATACTGGCAGGAAATCTTTCTTTATTCACTGTGCTTAGCTTGGAAACACAAAGGAATTCACATCCTGTAAGAGCAAACCATACTTTGGGGAATTGGCAAAGAATTACAGTCCTCGCCTGTCCTTGGGTCAGACATTTCTCAAGCACCCAGAGGATCAGGCTGGGATGAAGGCTGAGTGAGCCACTGTCCAGGCTAACTGGAGAAGTCTCCCAGAGGGCTTTTCCTCCCTACTGGTGCATGCCTCCTTCCTCACTCCTCTGCCCTGGTATCACTCCTCAAAGTGGAATCTCTGCACAACAGCCTATATTCCAGACTCTCTCCAGAAGCATTGAACACAAAAAAAAACACTTGATACCAAAGGTGATCTCTCAGACAGCGGCATAACCACCACCTGGAGAGTTTAGAAGTGCAGAATTCCAATCCTCAGTCCTACGGAATCTGAATAGCACTAAATAAGCTTACCAAGTGTCATCTGTACCCACATGAAAGTTTGAGAAGCACCATCTGGGGAGTGTATACAGTCAAGTGCCACATAAAGATGTTTTGGTTGATGGCAAACTACAGTGGTCCCATGAGATTATGCAGGAGCTGAAATTTCCTACCTCCTACTGATGTTACACTCATCATAACATAACACAGTGCATTACTCGTATTTGTGGTGATGCTGGTGTGAGTGAAACTGCTGTGCCAGTAGTAGAATGAAAGTAAGGCATCTACAATTATGCACAGTCATAATACTTGGTAATGATAATAAACAACTATGTTACCGGTTGATATATTTGCCATACTGTACTTTGTATGGTTATTTTACAGTGTACTCCTCTACTTAAATAATAGTTAGCTGTAAAATAGCCTCATGCAGGTTCTTCAGGAGGGATCTAGAACAAGGATTGTTATGCTAGGAGATGTGACACACTGTGTGGGTCATTGCCCTGAAGACTTTCCAGTGGGTCGAGGCCAGAGGTAGAAGGCAGTGACACTGATGATCCTGACCCTGTGTAGGCTGGGCTAATGTATGTGCCTGTGTGTCCTGGTTTTTGACAAAAGAGTTTAAAAATCAAAAAATAAAAATTTAAATAAAAACAGTGAGAGTATAAAGAAACTAATATTTTTATATACCTGTATAATTTGCTTATGTTTTAAGTTGAATATTATTATAGGACAGCCATAAATTCAAAAAATTAAGAAAATGTAAATAAATTTGGTATAGCATCAGGTTACAGTGTTTATACAGCATCAGGTTACAGTGTACAGTAGAGTACAGTAACATCCTAGGCCTCTGTAGGCCTCACACCCAATCACTGACTCACCCAGAGCAACTTCTAATCCTTCTAGCTCCATTCATGAAAAGTGCCCTAAACAATGTCCCATTTTTTTCCTTTTATACTGTGTTTGTGCAGCATGTTCTCTGTGTTTAGACATGTTTAAATACACAAATGCTATTGCATTACATTGACCTACAGTGTTCAGTCCAGTCACATGCTGTACAGCTTTGTAGCCTATGAGCAGTAGGCTACCCTGTACAGCCAGTGTGTGTAGTGGGCTGTGCCATCTAGATTTTGTTAAGTACATTCTCTGATGTTTGCACAAGGATAAAATTATCTAATGCTGCGTCTCTCAGAAACTATCCCTGCTATATCATCACACATGTCTGTGCATATACCCATGCACATATATTAATGTAAACAGCAAATGTTTAAGGGCAGGGGAAATGAAAGCCTGTATTTTCTAGTGTGTACTGTTGAACCTGAGTAGTTTACTTAACCTATAAATAAAACATCCAGTTTACCTTCATGCAGAAAGCATATTGACTTGGTTTATTAAAATGGATTCAGATTCTAGCTTTGGTTTGGTTTTTACTTTTAAAATTCTGATTTAAGTGTAAGTTGAAAAATAAGTAAATGGTAGGTGTAGAAATGAAGTGCATAGGAATGTCCTTGAATGCTTTGAATATAATTCTAATATTATGGAAATAACTTCATAGTGGGTAACCCTTGCTACTGTGTTTTTTAAAATAAAGGGGAAAAGTCATGTGGAATGACTATCTGTGTATAAAAATGTCATCTGTTAAGCATATGCTGAATAATTCCTGGAATCACTTTTATTACATGATGCTGCTTTAGTGCAATCTATGGAAAACTACTCTTATTAAAAGCAACAACTTTACTTTTAAAATAGCTGATTAAAATCAAACTGGAGAAAGAATGAATTATTAGAACATCTTAGCTTCTTCAGACCTGCTTTTCCTTTATCCATAAATAGGGCAAAATCCAAACATGAAATTGCCATGAGATTAATAAAATAAAGGAAATCTAGCACTACTTAAAATTAAAAAGATGAACAGATGGTCTTGACACAGCTGGAGGTATTAGGATGAAATTCTGCCCATGTGTTTAGCAACAGCACCGTTGCAAAAAACACACCTGTTTACTTTTCCAAAAGCAAAAATATTATTTAGTGTGATTTTAGTGCTATTTTGGCTGTTAAGTCATTCCTTACTTTTCAGCCTCTATTATATCTGGAGGTAACAAGCTTTTAAGTCACTTAATGGTATGCATAATAGGTTCTCTCTTCCTTATGTCTTATAGCATTGATTATGACATCCAAATTGCAGGGTGATTTTTTTGCTATTTATAAGACTTAATTTTTTTGGACCATATGTTAAAAAATACCATGGAAATCGTGAAAAAAAATAAACATTGGAATATGCTTTTGTTTTGACAGATTATAAATATTTTAAGCTCTTCAATATTTAAGGTCATCTTCTGGCTTACTTGTTATTCTTAGAATTTCTGACATAATATAAATAACAGATAAAGGATTGTAAGTTAACTTCACTTAAATGATAAATACTTTAACAAACAATAATTACATGAGAAAGAATATGTGGGCACAAATTAACCTTAGGGGTAGGAGCTAATGCAGGAATATCAAGTTATATCTTTAAATAACAACAACAACAACAACAACAAAAATACTCCATTAAAATACGTACAAATCAAGTAAAATTTGGAATTGTTATGTCACTCTTGTTTGAGTCTGATGTCGCTTTTGGTCATAATGACTCAATAATTGTTTAGTATTATTTAGTTTCCTAATAAATTGTGGTGAGTGAAATATAATAGTACATTTAGAACCTGATTATAAATATGTACAACAGGAAAATATACATTAAAAAATGCTCAAGAATAATTATTGAAGCATTGACCTACAGTGGTATTATGCCTTAAACTTTGAACTCTTCTTTTGAGGATTTATTATTTCTATTAGGGAAACAATATAATTATTGTTTATTAAAGTGTTTACTGTTTAAGTGAAGCTAATTTATTTTCATATGCCTTTACCAATAGTAATACCCATGTGGACTGCAGATTCCCTAACTGAATTTTCCCAAGTTTGACCAGAGGTTGCCTATATAGATTTGGTTTGTGCCTTAAGTATACACTTTTCAGTTTGACGATATACCACTTTTAGGGAGAAAATATATTACTAAAGTTCTTAATTCAACATTTGAACAAAATTGAAGTATATAATTTTGTCCTGAATTATCTGTCATTCTCAGATATAGCTATTCATTGATCATTTCTGTTGATAAAATCAATAAACCTTGTTGTTAGCTTGCTCGGTCACTTATGTCTTGTGAGATTCTATCTCAGAAAAGAAAAGAAAAAAACAACAAAAGTGAACTCGTCATGTCCCACTTTTGTTTTGTTTTAAACAATTTCTAAATAAAATTCCCAGTAAGATAGAGAAACTATATTTCTGCCACGATCTCCAAGACATCAATTTCTGTTATCACTTGACTTCAATTTAGGAGATAGTTTGCCAGTGATTAATGACCAGATTTAAAGGTAATCTTAGAAATAAAGATTGAACACGTCTTTCCTCTAATACTTTGCTGTATCTCTTTTCCCTGGTACATTCTGTTATACTTTTGGATCAATTACTAAGATTTATTTACACAAAATTGTGCATCCTTGGTGTATTACTTTAAAGGAGCGATCATTCACTGGTGTGCAGTTGATCTTGATTTCCTAGCAGTTTGATGAAAACCTATCCCTTAGAGATGTTATGTTCATCTAAATGAGAACAATTTTATCCCTTTCTACAAAAAGTTTACTCTTTGTTGCACTCACAGATTTAAGGTAACATTGAAAATGAAACTAATTGTATTTTATCTCCAGGAAACATTACACTAAATCAAGAAAGTGACTTTTGTTCACTTAATGGCAAGATTCAGTCAGTAATGATGTACCTGTAGAGTTCGGTGCTAAGTCTTAAATCCTGCATTACCATTTTCCTTAAAAACAAACAAACTTGGTTTAGTCATTTTAATTGATTCTAAAGAATGAATCAAGAGAAGAATATGAGAAGTCTTAAAAACATATAAGCAATTGTCAAGTAATATTCAATGAGTTGAAATGAAACTATCACTTTTTTAAGTACCAGGAACACAATGCATAATCTTTTTTCTGATGTTCTTAGTGGATTCTGACATGAACATAAGGCCTCAAAAGATTTATCAGAATTCAAGATAATAAGCCAACCACTTACTATGAAACCTCCATTCTCCTAAAAGCAGTAACAGTGGAGGAAAAATCATCAAAGAAATGCAAGGATGCTTCTCAGACTCTTTCTAAACTGGTACATCTAGTTAAGGAGTTTGAAATGAAAAAGAAGGAAAAAATGTCACTCCAGAGGAATAAAAACACAGGCAGCAGATTTCTCAGAGGCTTCCACGCCTCTGAGAAATCTGCTGGTAAAGATTTGGTCACTTCATCTTGAAGCCGTTTACAGTTTGTACGACCCCAGGCCTGTGCATTCCCAGCGGTTATTATGGACACATAAAAAGTCATTGCACTTTATGTCTCTTCTTTCTTATTAATTTGTTAACTAAGTATCTATGACATGTTAATGATTTATTTATTTATTTTATTTTGGGGGAATTCATTGAGGGTACAAGAACCAGGTTACATTGATAGCACTTGTTAGGTAAAGTTCCTCTTACAATTGTGTCTCGCCCCCAAAAGGTGTGTCACCCACTGAGACTCCCCCACCCCCTCCCTCCTTCCCATTCTGTCCTCCCCTCCCCCATCTCCCACCCCCACCGTGTGATAGATCTCAATGATTTATTTTTAAAATAAGACATTCGTAAAATACAAACTAAAAAAAGAAAATTAATGTTTTCCACAGATGTACTATTAAATAATTTGATTAATGGTGAAAAAGTTGCATTCCCTTCGTTTCTTCTGTTTAGATAATCAAGCAAATCAGCAGTTCTTTGGCCAATTGAAAACTGAACAATTAAAAAAGCAACCTGCATCAATTAAAATGATTTTGCTTTATCATAGTGAGAATGTAATGACCTGACTAAAATCCACCTTCTCCATATTTAGATATTGAGAACTAGTATTCAATTTATGGAGGACAAACAGATGTACTTAGAAGCAAAAGCAAGATGTCTTTATTTATGTATGTATGGGTATATGTGTTTTTAAAAATACCCACTTATAAAGGCTGTGTTTTTTTTTTTTTTTCTGGGTGGCACTCGGCTCTGATTTCTGTGTGGAACATGGTGATATATTTAGGTCTGTATGTTCATGCAAGACCTTGGGAGGCTCTCCCCCTGGTCTACCAGACTGTTTGGAATAGCTCTTTGTCATTTTCAGCTCACACCCATAAAATTGGCTTCAGATTTCCACCTTGTTTGGGACTCTCTGGCCCATAACCTTCTTAACCCGAACCAGATGGGAAAAAGTTCACCCAAACAATTTTGAAATGTGCTGACCTTGTCCACATATCACAGAGTAAGAGTTTACAAAACCTAATCTAAAATGCTATTTTCCTTTCCCCAGAGTATGTCAAGGAAAATTCCATAACCATGCTAAGGTCACCAGTACATAGATCTGCAAACCTGTAACACCTCCCCTCACCCATTTCCCCCAAACCTGCTTTAAGTTTCTGGAGACTCAACTCATCTCATGTCTCCCCGCCTCTTCCCTCTTGAGGATGGCCACTTGGAATGCCTGCCCCCCACTCGGATTCTCCTTGTGAGGGCTCCATCTTCCCATTCATCAGAAGTCACATTCTTCCAGTCCAAGGACAACTGCTCCCACAGGGCTAGAATTTAACCTCTTCCACCTTTAAGGGGCTCTTGTCTGACTGCCTTCTCATCAGCATGCTGTACATAAGGGATTCCCAAATGGGCTTGTTGCTCCCTGAAATTATCTTTTCTTACACAGTTTCAGGCTGATGTTAATGAGAGAAAAGTCTTATTTGAAAAATTAAACTGGAGCTTACATGGTGGTGCTCATATTTAGATAATATTCCTTTTAGTCATTGGTTTATGCTTAATTGAATATTGGGGACAGTGTGGGGAAAACATTTCAGGGAATAAATATTTTCTGACATAGTAATACTAAAAAGGAAAGGTGAGCATTTTACCTACTGGCATGTGGTTGTATTTTGTGAAGCACCATAGTTGATTACTATAATCAGAGAAGTGTGAGTTGAAAATAGTAGTAATACCATTTCCTACTGAAATATACTACTCTTACCTATACAGATGAAATTGTTCAAATACAGACTCTGTTTAGGAACTGTAGAAGAGCTCCCAGTAATCACTGGCTAGAGAATATTGCTGCTTCTCCTCTCTTTTTGTTGTTCTTTTGTAAGTCTGATTACAGCTTCTCTCTAGAATCTGTCCACATTTCACACATGTCCCATTTGCCTTCCCTAGTCCACATGGCTTCTTGTTTGGACACTACAAAATCTGGCCATCCTGCTTCCGTCTCTGCCCCTCCCCACAGTCTATGCTTCACAGAACAGCCAAAGTGATGTTCTTAATGGGCAGATAAAGAATATTTTCAGCTTGCAGGCCATGCTATCTTTGTCACATCTACTCAGCTCCGATGCATCGTGAAACCATGAAACCAAGCATGAAGCCAGCCATAAATGATATCTAAAGGAATCGGCATGGCTGTGTTCCAATACAATTTCATTCACACAAACAGACAGCTGTCCAGTTGACCAGTTGGCCAACCCCTGCTTTAAAACTGAGGATGAGAAACTACCACTCTATTTGAGGAGTTCCTTTTTTTTTCCTATTTTAGTATGATAAAATCAGAACCTCCCCGCCCCCATTGCTTACAAAGTCTCCTCTGAACTCAGTTTAACATCCCTCACCAGGCCCTGCCCACTGCATCCCTCATAGACACTGACCACTGTAGCCTGCTTACTGTAACCGTTCCCCTCCCCACGACCTTTACATTTTCTCTTCCCCTCACCTGAAACACTCTTCCCTCCCATTAGCACTTGTCTGGTATATTTGTTATTTTGTTTTTAATGAACTGAATTTTAGCTCAGGTTCATCTCTTCAGAAAGTCTTCTCCATCCCTCTGTGAAAATTATTGCTCCCACGTCACCAATTGATGATTGCACCAATCACTCTTAACAGATATAACAGACTTACTTTATTTGGAGTCCCTCACATTACAAGTTATAGTATTTTGTTCATTTACTTATTATATGTCTAGAGCCCTGATTTTGCTTTTCTAGATGACCAATATCCAGACAAGTGCTTGGATCATAATTAGTCTACAATTAATGGTTGCTGAATGAATAAACAAATGATAGTAGTATGTTTTATGTTAGTTCAGAGGCACTAATAGAGGAAAAAATAATTCCTAAAAAAGCTGGTGGAACAAAGTAAGGAAAGATGTGGAACTGCTCACTGTTGTGAACCAGTGAGGGGAAGGAGAGTGAACCAGAGAGGAATTGGTGGGGATTGAGAAAAATACAGCAGGAGAGAAGACACAGAGATGAAAGATGGGATGGGAGGTCTGACTGAGCTGATGGCTGTAGCCAGCCCCACAGCACCAAATCAGCTTTATTTTATAGTGTCTGTACAGAGTTGTCTAGGGGGGAGTAGCATAGACAATATGGGGAAGTAGCATAAACAAAAGACATATTTTTGGTCTTATGATAGGAAAATGTAAATGACTTGAATAAAGACAAATCATCTTATTAATGGTTTCTACTGAACATCATTAACATATGACAAGAAGTAAGAAGGGAAAGATCACTAGGATCTCTGCATAGTTATCTAAACAAAGAAAGAACTAAGTGACTTTGGGCAGAGGGAGCATGAAGAAAGGAATATGGTAGTTTCAAAAACAGAGAAAAAGCAGTTGGGGGTTCATTCCATGAATGTTCCCCAGGCTGTGGGGGCCCTGCCACCTCACAGCCTGCTCTCCACAGCTTACATCTGACTTGTTGCATTAACCGAGCAGAAATAGACAGTCTCATTGCCTTTGAGAGCTTCCTACCTTCCTCTACTCTGTGTAGCTTATCGTACACTGGGCGGGACAGTTCACTGGGCTGTGCTCTAAAAGAACACTGAGATTCTGGAACAGTCTCAGAGAGAGCCATCAGAGCTAGGAAACAGTATCAGACCACATTCTCAGAGGAACAGTTGACACAATCTGTTCAGCCTGGCAAAGATTCATAGTATTGAGGTCTCTGTGTTGACATACTTCTTTATAATGCACCATGAGCTCTCATAGCCAAGTGCCAGGACACTTAGGTAAAAGTACAAAGAGTCATTAGTCATCAGAGAAATGTCAGCGAAGTCTTCAGTGAATGTACCACTGGACACTCATCAGAAGTGCTAAAGCAAAAAAGGTGTTACTATGTTTTCCAAGATACAGATCAACTTAGATAATACAAAGAGGTGGCAAGGATGGGGAGCAACTGGAACCCTGCATTTATAGCAGGGTATAAACTCGCACAACCATCTTAGAAACTATTGGACATGATCGACTAGAGTTGAACTCAGCCCTCCTTAGGACTCGCCCATTCCATTTCTACATATGTACTCAATAGAAATGCATTCATATGTGTCCTGAACGAGATGCACAGAACAGCTGATAGCAGCACTGACCAAAATAGCTAAAACCAAAACAGCACAAAGTAAATGTAGTCACTCAATGGAATGCTATGCAGAAATAAGAATGAAAAAAAATGTCACATGCAACAAAATAGGTATGTCTCATAAACATAAGGACAGACACAGGAACTATACATTGATGAGTCATTCTGCATGACTTCATTCAAATACAGTTAAAAATAAATCTGTTAGAGGTAGGAGGCCTGACAATCAGTAAGGGAGTTTTGATGGCATTGATCACAGTCTCTTTCACGCCTTGGGTGCTCATTCCTCAGGCTCGTTGACGGACCCGCATGTTGATGTTTCTCGGTAGGGATGCATCAGAAACGTGTTCACATTAATAGCATGCTTAATGGTTTCCCTCCCAATTGTAAACACGGAGTTCACAGAGCGTGCTCTGATTTCCCTCCTCAAACTCCTACATAGTCCTCTCCTATTCCAGACACTCAGTAACTGCGGGCACAGCATGATTAGCATGAACCAGGCAGGTGAATATATTAAGGGACGATCCAGCTGCACAGCATGATTAGCACGAACCAGGCAGGTGAATATATTAAGGGACAATCCAGCTGCCTTAGAAACAAACCTGGATGAAAAAAAATAACAATCTCACCTTCATAAATCATACTCAAACTCTCACTTCCTTTTTGATTTTCAGCATAAAATTTTGAAACCATACCAGTGTCCTTGATGCTGTTTCATTGCTTATTAGTTCCCAAATGGATTCATGAGAATCCCTGTTTTCCCAGCAGAGATGTTACCTGGCACTGTCCTCACTCAGAGCCGACCCCCCACTTTGTGTCATTTATTGTAACTAATTGGCCCAGACTGCATGAGATCACATTTAACAAAACATCTGATGGCTCCTCTGGTTGATATGTGCTTCAGAAGGCTCCCTGAGAGTCTAAGGTTTTCATTAGTTCTTAGAGCACACTGAGTTAATTATATTGTGTGCTAGGTTTTCAGGTTGAATAGTCAACCAGAGAAAGAAGTAAGCATAGAGATGCTAGGAAAGGGAGTAAAACTGTTTCTTATTTTGGCAGCCTTCAAGCATGACCCTTGGAACTTGAAAGTCTTTAACTGCAGCCTTTCTCTAGAGGAAAAGTTGATGACCTGGGAGTGACTTACTAGATGCAGGTGGCCCATGGAAGAAATAAAACAGGACCTCACCCCTTGCTGGAATGTGTAATTTGTGGTAAAACTTGAGGGGCCCATTAAGAAATGTTGACAGCATTCCTTCTTCAAAGGTCAGGACAAAATGCAAGCTAAAGAACAAGCCCGTTTAGACACCGCTGTTATTCTGTGGTCCACAGTGCCTTGTCCAGAGCGAGCATGGACGCAGTGGAGAGAGGTTAAAGATCCTAGTGACGTTCATTTCTGCATTAGTGCATTAGTGTAGCATGGAGAAAACAAGGAGAGCTGTTCTGTGGTTAGTTGTAGTGCTGGGTCCAGGGAAAGATTAAGTTTGCTTTTATGGTTCTTTCTTGATCTGAATTCTTATGCCCATCCGGAATGTGGCAGCCATACTACAGCCCAGAACTCTTGGGTGTTTGTGAAGTATTGGCAAGGTGCTGTGCCCCCCGAAAATCATGTATATGGAAAGAATCTGGAGGAACCCTGCTAAGTCTTTTGCTCCTGAAAAGAGCACCATGTTTCTGGGTATAAAACAGGTTGTCATGGGACATTCCTTGACCGCTGGAAATTAGCTTAGAGATTCTAACTCATTCACAAAACCCAGCATTGTATTTGGTTTCTTTCTAGAGAACTTTGTAAACTATGTTATCGATTCTAAGAAATATTAATATCAAATGCATGGCTTGTAAGCAATGATAGAGAAAGAGACTATTTACTGAAGTATTGATTTTTTCATTCATATGTTCATGGTGAATATTTTAAATATGTGTTATAGACATGCATTCTGGTGTGGACATCAAGGATAGCTGGAGATGTGGATTATAGATGGATATTAACATAAATCCTAAAAAAGGGAATATTCACTTAAAGGGGCCTAGTTATAAGGAGAAGAAATAGCCATTTAGGGGATTGGCGTGTTTATTTGAAAGCAGGTCTGCCTCTTCTTTTTAGTCATGAAGATAAATTCTAAAAATGTAAATGTTTGAGAAAAACTGGATTCTACATACATGTAATCATGAAAGTGACTTGGCATGTGAGATCCCTGAAGGCACACCTAATATATTCTTTATTCCTGTATTCCCAGCACCTTCACATAATAGTTATAAACAGTGGATGAATAAACAAATAAAAGGAAGAAGAAATAGTCTATACCTTCATCTATTGAAAGCAAAAATATATATATATATATTTTTTTAATATATGATATATTTTTATATATGATATATATATTTTTATATATGATATATATTTTTTATATATGATATATATTTTTATATATTTTATATATATATGTATATATGTATATATATAATTCTTTAAACGTTTCTCCATCATAGACAAATGCTGCATTTCCAGCTTTCTACTCCCAGGAGGAAAAAGAGCTTTACATTGCAGCTCCCTTGGGGTGTAGTTTCCCAGAGTGATCTCTATGTGTCCCCACAAGTTTGTGCTGCCTGGGAGGCCACTCACGTCCCCAGCCCTAGAGTGATTTCACTTGTGCTGTGGTAGAATAAGACGTTTTACAGCAGAGACGTTTGCAGCTGACAGCCCCATCAGCAACGGCGGCTTATTAAGACTACTGCCATTGCCACAGCAAAACAAATACTGGAGATGAATATAAGACAGATGATTTTGTTTATCTCAAGTGAAAAAGACAAGCAATGAGACCCCTGGGAACTCTGAGATGAGAAACTTCTAAAGCTAATTGAGATATGATTAAAAAGATTGCTGTGTGTTATTGCCAGCAGTCATTGGGTTTTGTCATTAGGTTTCCCGGTGTTGGAGCAATCAAACCAGTTACGGCTTTAGCAGGCAGCAGAGTATCTTTTAGTCTATGTGTTTTTGGCAAAACGATAACTTATTAAAAGCTCAGATGGAGTTTGCAAAATAAATTCAATAAATACACTTTTAAAAAAATGGGTCTCTTTGGGATCATTTATCATAGACTTGAATTTCGTCTTTTTATGTAGCAGTGCTGTCCAGTATAAACCCAATGCAAACCGCATATATGATTTAAAATTTTCTTATGGCCACATTCTAACAGTAAAAAGAAGGGGGAGAAATTGCTCGGTATTTTTAATCAACTCAATATATCTAAAATAGTATCATTTTATATGTGTGCAATGTAACAAATATTCATATATTCAGTATTTTTTTCTGCACTGGTCGTTGAATGCCAGTGTGTCTTTTATACTTAAAGAACATCTCCATTTTTCGTAGCCATATCATACATAATATCTAGTGGCTATCTACAGCACAGGGCAGCTCTGCCTCTCCTTGGCTATTGTAGGAGATAAGCTATTAATACATGGGTGCTTCACTTCTACTGTGTCGCTTGGAAATTTCAGGTCTGTGCCTTTTTATTGATGATATATTTTCTAATGGGGTAAAATTATTTATTACATTAATCTCTCTGTCAATCAAAACTCCCAATATATGAAAGAATGGTATGATCACAATGATTCCTTCATAGATTTTTTTTTTATTTCTTTGTGTATTTTTTTTTTAAGATAGATCTTGCTCTGTCACCCCAGCTAGAGTCCAGTGGCATAATTATAGCTAACTACAGTGTCAAACCCCTGGCTCAAATAGCCTCCTGCCTCAGCCTCCGGAGTAGTTGGGCCTATAGGCATGTGCCACCAGGCTGGGTAGGATATGTTTTCTATTTTTAGTAGAGATGGAGGTTTCACTCTTGCTCAAGCTAGTTTTGAAAACCAGAGCTCAAATAATCCTGCCCTCTTGGCTTCTCAGAGTACTAGGATTACAGGCATGAGTCTGGCCTCCTTCATCGTTTTTTAGGGAACCATTATTAAATAATATTATTTATTTTAATTACATTTTGACCATGTAACAAATTATTTTTCAGCATAAATTTCAGAGTACAAATTATTTATATGTGGTTCAGGCATGGTGTTATAGATAGCAAAGTCCCTTCTAAAGAAAAATAACACTACAATTCACAAGATCATAATTAGAAAAATGTCACTGTGTACTAGGATGGTCTCTTACATGATGAGACACTCATGTGAAACCAGCCCTTTATTAAAAACATTACAGTTTTCTCATTGATAAGATTTATAACATTTCTAGGATGCTATACACATTTTTTTTTTTTTTTTTTTTATGGTTGGAAATTCATTGAGGGTACAAGAAACCAGGATACACTGATTGCATTTGTTAAGTAAAGTCCCTCTTATAGTTGTGTCTTGCACCCAAAAGGTGTGTCACATACCAAGACAACACCCCTCCCTCCTTCCCTCTCCCTGCTTTTTCTTTCCCCACCCTCCTCCCTCCTCTCTTTCTCTGCTCTCCCCTTCCCCCACCCCTATCGTGTACTAGGTCATTAATTGTCCTCATTTCAAAATTTAGTACGCAGGATTCATGCTTCTCCATTCTTGTGATGCTTTACTAAGCATAATGTGTTCCACTTCCTTCCAGGTTAATACAAAGGATGTAAAGTCTCCATCTTTTATAATGGCTGAATAGTATTCCATGGTCTACATGTGCCATAGTTTATTCATCCATTCCTGTTTTGGTGGGTATTTAGGCTGTTTCCACATTTTGGCAATTGTAAATTGAGCTGCCATAAATAGTCTAGTGCAAGTGTCCTTATGATAAAAGGATTTTTTTCATTCTGGGTAGATTCCCAGTAATAGGATCCAGGATCAAATGGAAGCTCTAGTTTGAGTTCTTTGAGCAGGGGTGGCGAACAAGTTCGACTACGCGCTCGGAGATCGCTCCTCAGAGGTCCCTCCTCAGAAGCAGCATAACAAAATCCAAACTTGGCAAAGAGCCACAGTATACAAAATAAAGATAAGAGGCAAAGAGCCGAAATTCATTTTGGCCGGGAGCCGCATGCGGCTCTAGCCGCGTGTTCGCCACCCCTGTTTGAGGGTTCTCCATGCTTCCTTCCAGAAAGGTTGTATTGGTTTACAGTCCCACCAGCAGTGTAAAAGTGCTCCCTTCTCTCCACATACACACCAGCATCTGCAGTTTTGAGATTTTGTGATATGGGCCATTCTTGCTGGGGTTAGATGGTATCTCAGGGTGGTTTTGATTTGCATTTCTCTAATAATTAGGGATAGTGAACATTTTTTCATATGTTTGTTAGCCATTTGTCTTCTGTAGAAAAGGTTCTATTCATGTCTCTTGCCCATTGACATATGGGATTGTTGGCTTTTTTCATGTGGATTAATTTGACTTTCTATAGATCCTAGTTATCAAGCTTTTCTCTGATTCAAAATATGCAAATATCCTTTCCCATTGTATAGGTTGTCTATTTGCTTTGGTTGTTGTCTCCTTAGCTATACAGAAGCTTTTCAATTTAAGTCACATTTGTTTATTTTTGTTGTTGCAATTGCCACAGCAGTCTTCCTCATAAAGTCTTTCCATAGGCTGATATCTTCCAGTGTTTTTCCTATGCTTTCTTTGAAGATTTTTATTGTTTCATGCCTTAAATTTAAGTCCTTTATCCATTTTGAATTAATTTTTGTGATCGGAGAAAGGTGGGGGTCCAGTTTCAGTCTTTTACATGTGGATATCCAGTTCTCCCAGCACTATTTATTGAATAGGGAGTCTTTCCCCCAAAGCAAATTCTTGTTTGGTTTACGGAAGATTAGGTGGTTGTAAGATGTTAGCTTAATTTCCTAGTTTTCTATTTGATTCCAAATGTCTATGTCTCTACTTTTGTGCCAATACCATGATGTTTCAACCACTATGGCCTTGTAATACAGCCAAAAATTTGGTATGCTGATGCCCCCAGCTTTGTTTTTATTACTACGAACTGCCTTAGTGATACAGGTTTTTTTCTGGTTCCATACAAAATACAGAATCATTTTTTCCAACTCTTGAACGTACAATGTTGATATTTTAAGAGGGATGGCATTGAATTGGTAGATTGCTTTGGGAAGTATAGACATTTTAACAATGTTGATTATTTCCAGCCATAAGCATGGTATGTTCTTCCATTTCTTAATATCCTTTGCTATTTCTTTACTTACGGTCTCATAATTTTCTTTATAGAGGCCCTTCACCTCTTTTGTTAGGTATATTCCTAAGTATTTCACTTTCATTGAAGCTATTGTGAAGGGAGTTGTATCCTTAATTAGCCTCTCATCTTGGCTGTTATTGGCATATACAAAGGCTACTGACTGGATGTTGATTTTATACCCTGAGACATTACTGGTTTTTTTTTTTTTTTTTTTTTTTTTTTAATGACTTCCAGGAGTCTTGTGGTTGAGTCTTTGGGTTTCTCTAAGTGTAAGATCATATCGTCAACAAAGAGGGAGAATTTAACTCCCTCTGCTCCCATTTGGATGCCCTAAATTTCCTTGTCTTGCCTAATTGTATTGGCTAGAACTTCCAGTACTATGTTGAATAGTAATGGTGACAGAGGACAGCCTTGTCTGGTTCCAGTTCTAAATGGAAAAGCTATCAGTTTTACTCCGTTCAGTAAGATATTAGCTGTGGGTTGGTTTTTTGTTTGTTTTTTATTTTTTTTCTTTTTTATATATTTTTCTTTCTTTTTTTTATTATTAAATCATAGCTGTGTACAGTAATATGATCATGGGGTACCATGCACTAGTTTCATAGACCGTTTGACACATTTTCATCACACTGGTTAGCATAGCCTTCCTGGCATTTTCTTAGTTATTGTGCTAAGACATTTAAGAAATGTCCCCCCTATGCCTATACTCTTCAGTGTTCTAATTGAAAAAGGACTCTAGATTTTATTGAATGCTTTTTCTGCATCTATTGAGAGGATCATATGGTCTTTGTTTTTGCTTCTGTTGATATGGTGGATAATGTTTATGGACTTGCATATGTTAAACCAGCCTTACATCCCTGGGATGAAACCTGCTTGATCATGATGTATGACTTTTTTTGATAATAAGCTGTAATATATTGGCTAGGATTTTGTTGAGAATTTTTACATCTATGTTCATTAGTGAAATTGGTCTGAAGTTCTCCTTTTTATTTGGGTCTTTTCCTGGTTTTGTTATCAGAATGATGTTTATCATGTGAGAGACTGAGCTGGTGGATTGCTTGAGCTCAGGAGTTCTAGAGCAGCCTGAGCAAGAGTGAGACCCCGTCTCCCCCCCCAAAACAGAAAAACTAGTTGAATGTGGTGGTGGGTGCCGTTAGTCTCAGCAACTCAGGAGGCAGAGGCAAAAGGATTGCTTAAGCCTAAGAGTTTGAGGCTGCTGTGAGTTAGGATGCCTTGGCTCTCTACCCAGAGAGATGGAATAAGACTTTGTCTCAAAAAAAAAAAAAAAAAGGTAAAAGAATTATCAAGTGAGAAATAAAGCCAATGGGGTAAAACACAGAATTTCATTCTGATAATTATTGACTATGAAATTTACTTGAGAGTAGAATATCTTTCAGTTTAATTTTTTAATCTCCAATTCTTATAGAGTGCTACCATTTTTGTGGCATATTCAAGAGGCCTTGAGCTATTTTTAGAGCTCCAGAAATGAGATTGGGAACAGAGGATTTCAAGGCAGAGAGGAGTTTCTACTTACTATTTGCATGTAGGGCCATGAGTGCAGTTAAGTACTGTTAACTGCAATATGCCAACTAAATAGGAAAGGGTGCTCCTAGCTTAGATTTCCTAATTCTTGCTTTTTTCCTTTCCTGCCCTCTTTGTTTTCCCCTCCTTTAGGTGAGACCTGATGACATGGTACAAGAGCTATAGAACAATAGATGCTTAAGCCAAGTGTGAAATAGTGTTGTGCATATCATGTGATCAGGCAGAACATTTTGAAGAATACAAAGTAAGACTAGGACCACATCACACATCAAATTCATGCAGGAAAACTTCTGAGAGGTAAAGTGTCTTGTTGTCAAATCATTCCTTGGACAAATCATTTGGCAAATCCATTCTCCTAGTCTGTCTCACAGTACCTTTAAATTTGGTGATTCTACTATTGATGACTGTTTCTGCTATAAAAACCCACAGAACAGTAGAACTGAGGAGGAAAGTGGCAGCAACACACCCATGAGAACGGCCTAACATGGGAACTCACTTACATGACCTTGGCCATAAGTGACATGGAGAAAAGGGAACAATTGCTGAACACTTATGCACTTACTGATGGGGTTACAAACTAGTACAGCCTTTTTGGAAAGAAATATAGAGAATCCTGAAAGAACCAAAAGTAGACCTTCCATTTGATCCCATAATCCTATTACTAAGTATCTGCTAAGAAGAAAAAAAGTCATTTTGCCATAAGGACGTTTGCACTTGAATGTTTATAGCAGCTCAATTCACAATGACAGTGATGTGGAAACAACCCAAGTGACAACCCCTTACAGGACTAATAAACTGTGGCATTTGTGTACAATGGAATACTATTCAGCCATAAAAATATGGAGACTTTGTGTCTTTTGTATTTACTGGGAAGGATTTGGAGAATATTCTCCAAATCCAGAATGGAAAATCAAGCATCGCATATGCTCTAAATACTTAGTTGAAACTCGTGCATGAACAACTACAGGCCCACCTGAGAGAAAAACACAATTAAATTCAGGAATGTGGGGATGGGAGAGAGGGTTTGGTAAGGTCCCACCTAACATGTGCAATGCACAGGCATACAGCATAGTTCCTGGGTGAAGGACGCACTACAACTCAGACTTCACCTGACAGATGCAAACAATGTAATCTAATGATATGTACCCTCATATTAACCTGAAATAAATAACATGAAAATGAAAAGGGAACAGTTGGTGAAGAAGAATTTCATTGTCCCCAGGAACTGGTGTGATGAGGAAGGATGTTTTCCGTGGCTCTCCTTCTTTTTGATTTTCACAGTTAATACAAATTTTGCATTCTTCCATTCATGGTCTGCAATATTAAGATACCCACTTTCACATAGCTTAATGACACCCCCTGAGCCAGCTTCAACATTTGTTGGTAAACTTATAACTCTTAAATCTTGGCTTCTGCGGAAGATGGGGATTAGAATTCTGCAATTTTAGTTTGAAAAATGAAAATATTGCTATTGTCAGTTTAGTAAAAACAAAAGAGTCGTGAAGTCTTAGAATTCCACAAATAAGCCACAAACCATATTAGACATGAATGAACCATAAAGAGCTCTTCAAAATTCAAAATTGGATTCATTAAAATTCCTTTGAAATTGTACTACTTTTGTTGATAATTAAAACAGGTTTGCAGAATCTCACAAGTGGGAGCGATTACAGAGTTATTGTTTCACAATGACATCAGCGCATGACTTAAACAAAACCTGCCACAGCAGCAGGCGGGTGGTACCTGAGCAACACAAGTGGCAGAATGATTTGTTCCTCCACTTTTCTGAGCGAGCAGTAATTAATAATTTTGTATAATTTGAGGAACTGGAATTCCACTCCATGCTCCATCACTGTCACACTTAAAATTCAGAAATTTAGTCTGAGGGTAAGATTTCCGTTACTTTTTTTTTTTTTTTTTCAAAGCAGAATAGAGGTGTATACAGTTTTTGTAAACTTATTTGACTAATTACAAAATACAGTGTCTAATGAAAATTAACAAGTTGTACATTGTGATACCAGAAATGTAAACATGATGAGCCAATTAATATATCCAAAAATAAGCACATGAAAATTAGGTAGGACATAATTAATACTTAAAAAAACTAATTGTCTAATTATTGAAATCACAAGTATTTCCATTTCTATTCTCTGCCCTGTAAAAAACAAACAGCAGTCCCAAAATTTCAGAGAAATAGCTTGATTAGTAATTGACACTAATGGGTCCATTGAAATCTTCAAAGCCACTTGAAATCTTCTTGACATTACAGTAGATAATAAATAAAGCACAAAGTTATATTAACTCAAAGTGAAACTTATAGTATTTCCCTTAATATTTAATGAGTAGACCTTAAATTTAAAATTACTTTACCTTTAAAGTAAATACTTTAAAATTAAAGTTTGATATATAATCTGTTATTGCTGGCATGTTTTTTCCATGGATATATGTGTGTATTTTTGTATGTTTTTCTTTTATCAATAAATCCCAATGGGTGATAATGATCTTTATTTTGATAAAAGTCATTGCTGTTGCATATTTTCTAATGTAAAGTAACAATAAAGAGCCAATCCTAATAATTCAAGGGACAACACTGAAATATTTCATGCATACATGATTTCTGTGCCCAAGACTCCAAAATCCCCTGAAGAAGATATCCAAGGATGCATTGAGAACGATCTTTGGATCAACTCTTACTATGGTGAACATGAAATCGATTCACCTGAAGAGCTAGATGTATTTTTCATTTTGCCCTTCTTCTTTCAAGTTAAATGATTAGGCAGTTTTCAAAAACAAAATAATAATGACTACTGTCACCAATGCTGTCCTGGCACGTTTCAGGTAGTAACCACTGTATTACAGCCTGCGTGAATGAGTGCAGTTGTGCAGTGGAGGTAACATACTATGTACTTGGGGACCTAATCCATTTCTGTGCTGAGTATTTGCATTCATTGATTGGCAAGCTAAATCTGAAAAGTAGGTGATCTTTTACTTGCAGTTAAAAGACTTGCTGAAGGGACTTTTTTTTTTTAATTTTTTTTTTTTTTTTTATTAAGTCATAGCTGTGTACATTGATATGATCATGGGGCATCATACACTAGTTTCACAGACCGGTTGACACGTTTATATCACACTGGTTAACATAGCCTTCCTGACAATTTTACAGTTACTGTGTTAAGACATTTACATTCCACATTTACTAA
>CAUYPK010144818.1:0-14261 GCA_963574355.1 Loris lydekkerianus
TAAATATATGCAGGAGAAACCAACACAAGCTAGACAGAGAAAAGTGGGATAAATAATCCTTCAATGCAGAAACAGAGTAACCTACAAGAAAAAACAGCCAACAAGGACCCATGACCTTCTCAAAAGGACAAAGCAAAACTCCAGCCATTATCCTAATGAGATGGCAATTTGTGAGCTCTCTGACCAAGAATTCAAAACAGTGGTTTTAAGGAAACTCAGTGATCGCCAAGATAATCCAGAAATTTATCAGAGAAGTTTAATAAGGAGGTTGACATAATTGAAATAAATCTAACAGAAATCTTGGAACTGAGAAATGTATTGGCTGAACTGAAAAACACTTTGGGGGGTCTAATAAAAAGGGCCATAAACCACACAAAGGAAAGAATCAGTGAAGCTTGAAGACTGGTTATGTGAAAACAAACAGTCAGAGGAATTAAGTGACTATATTATCAATTAGAGAAAATTAACTTCAGAAAAGGATAACTACCAAAGATAAAAAAGAACATAGCATAATATAATAATAAGAGTCAATTTGCTAGACATACATAGCATTTCTGAGTATGCCTACATCTAAAAACATAGTTTCAAAATATGTGAACCAAAACGGAACTAAAAGAAGAACGAGATAAATTCAAAATTATACATGAGATTTCAACATTTCTCCTTATCTCATGTTCCACATTGATTTTTACTTTTTAATTTTGCTTAAAACATTGTCAATTTGAGAAGAAATCTAATGCAATATGGTAGAACAATTATGCCATTTAAATGTCTAATTCAATTTATCATTTATTTTTGGCCCTTGGTAAAATTTCCTTGAAGGTAAATAAATTTATGTGTATTGGACACCAGCTCTAAAGATTTTTAGCAGATTAGAAGGATAAGTGAATTCAAGTATCTGCAATGGCTGAGATGGTGGGTCATGCCTATAATTCTGATGCTTTGAAAAGCCAATGTGGGAAGATAGTAAGGTCAGGGATTCGAGACCAGCCTGGACAACATGGCAAGAACCCAACTCTAAAAAAAGAAAAAGTATCTTTAAGATAAAATATAACAGGAAACCAATGAAACTCCATTCCTTCTATAGAAAGAACTGAAAAAAAAAAAACTCTGAAAGAGTATGTCATAATTTTAGTATAATTGAGAAATAACATTTCTATCATACATTTCTAATCAGTGGATATTTAATTATGGCTTGTAAATAACATATAATATATGTATATATGTATTTGGTGAACAATGTTTTTTTTTTTTTCTTTTTTAATTCACCATCTTTAACTCTCATGAAAGTGTTCTTTTTTTCTTTTAGAGGCAGATTCTTGCTCTGTTGCCCAGGTTGGAATGTAATGGTGCAATCACAGTTCTCTGCAGCCTTGAACTCTAAATACTGGCAAGTAGATTAGTGTTTAGTAAAGCGAAAGTTTCCACAGTGCTCTTGTGTCTGACTGCTTCGCATTTACAAAATATGTCCTCTA
The DNA here is from genome assembly GCA_963574355.1 of Loris lydekkerianus. Lineage (NCBI taxonomy): Eukaryota > Metazoa > Chordata > Mammalia > Primates > Lorisidae > Loris > Loris lydekkerianus. Next base: position 1,476 of record CAUYPK010144818.1, read on the forward strand.
AAAAGGAAATAAACAAAATCGAAACAAAGTAGTCAATCCAGCCAATGAAGTCACAGTTATTTTTATTGGGGTTGTTAAGTGCTAAGGGAAAGTAATACTTAGAACATCATAATTAATTTTTGCTTTTAAAAGATGAGGGTTTCTCTATGCTGCTCAGACTGGTCTGCAACTCCTGGGCTTATGCAATCCTCCCATCTCAGCCTTCCAAAGCAGCTGGAGGTACTTATGCCTGACTTGATTTTTTTTTTTTTTTAAAGAAATAAGGTAATAAAGCCATTGTCATTATTTTTCTGCAGATGGGCTGGGGGCATTCAATGAATCAATTCAAAGCCCTTGCTGACACAAATATTTATAATTTTTTTCATCTTTACTTTCCTCTGGTAAGAATATTTCTTGCGCTTCACATATTTTTCTTCTGAGACCTTGGAGTCTATTAGTTCTTTCCAGATTACCTCCTGTTGTGAGCTTCCTGAAGAAATGATCACATTTTCCCAACCAAAAGGCCCCCATCTCCTCCCTAGTTGACACTGGGGTCTGACTTTCGGACGGTGAATTTCCGTTTCTGACAGGCCGAGTCCTACTTGCTGGGCCAAATTGGAAATCCAGAGTTCAGGGTGTGAACCCACCACCTAAAGCTGGTCGCCCATTTTCATTTCCAGCTGTTTCTGGGGTTGGGCCAGCCAGGTGGGGCTCCCTGCCAAGGGCTTCTCACACTTTCATGCGGCTCCTTCAAACTGCCCCCCACACTTCTCTTCAAAATAAATCCATCCCATCTTCTCCATCTGTCTTAACTCTGTCATGTAGTCATAGTAAAGTCTGACCCTTGATGTATTAGGAAATATATTTTTAAAATATTGTTAGCTCTATCAGCATCAATTTTTATAAGAGCATGTGGTGTGGAGTTGCAGCGTTATTATGCCTGGTTAAATAGACATCATGCTTACATTCCTCTGGGAGAGAAATCCTTCAAAGTACAACTAGAAAAACAAATTTTGTGACCCAAAGTATGAATGAGTGAGAACATGTACATATACATGAATGCATGTGTGTACACATAAAATATATGCATAGAGGATAAGCTGTGGGGTCAAAAGTAATTTTAGTCTGTGGTGATGTTAGACTTAAAACTTTTTAAAGATTTTTTTTTGCAGTTTTTGGCTGGGGCTGGGTTTGCAGTTTTGTTTTTATTTTTGGCCAGGGCTGGGTTTGAACCTGCCAACTCTGGCATATGGGGCCCTCACCCTACTCCTTTGAGCCACAGGCTTTATTCACACCCAACTTTTTTTGTTTATACATACTATTTTACCTTTGAGGGTGCTTGTGATGCTTTGATACATGTATAAAGTGTGTAATGGTGGTCCTTTGGTGTGGAGATTGGGCATCCATATAGAAAGATAAGTGGCTTCAAGTCTCTTTAAAATAAAACAAAACAACAAAAACAATCAAACCCCTCCCCTCTCCATTAAAAGAATTAAAAAACCCTCAGTGTCCTGTCACTCCTCACCCACACCTGCATAATATGCCATTGTATGTATATCCACTCATCTCTCAGAGGACTTGAGTTGTGTTCACACTTTGGCTCTGGTGCATAAAGCTGCTGTGAGCATAGGTGTGCAACCCTGCTTTCAATTCTTTAGGGTATATTTACTCAGTAGTGAGATCACTGGATCACACGCTAATGCCGTGTTTAACATTTTGAGGAGCTGCTAGACTTTCCACAGTGGCTGTACCAATTTACACGCTCAATAGCAATGCACAAGAATCTCGTCCTCCACGTCTTCCACAGCCCCGCTGACGTGTTATTTTCTGTAGTCTCTTGGCTTTGCTACTGGAAGCCCCCACCCTGGGACGCCCTCATTCAGACTGTGATGGTTCACCCTCTCATTGCAGCACCGTTGGGCCCTCGATAGCAGGTGTTGCTGTCACCTGAGGGCTGCCCTTCTCCACAGGTGGGGACCAGGCCTTGCTTGTTCTCGGTGCTGTGTGGTTTCTCTTGGCCCCAAGTTCACCTGCCAGCCCTCTCCATCTGCTGCCTGCCTTGCCACCCTGCCAAGCTGTAGGCCCACTGTCAAAACTCCCCTTTGGACAGTGGGCTTCTGGTGGGATTGAGTCCTGGGGAACCCCGGCCAGGGGTTGGAGGAAGCCATAGGTCATGATTTTCTCCTATGGTGGCATCTGATAGGCGGTAGCTCTCTGCCCTGCAGAGCCTCCCAGCACAGACTTTTCTGTCCCCAGGAGCCCTTCCCTGATTCCTGGGTCTTGGGATGGCAAGTCTACCTCCCCTGAGCTACACTTAGTTTCTTTCCATGCTGTTCATGTTTTTGCGAATTGTTTATTAATTGAACTCTTCAAGGTATCCAGATTTGGTGGTGGTGGTGGTGGGGGGTCAATTACCCCTATGTTTCTGCTAGGATCCTGACTAGTCCTCTAATCCAGCGAGCCTCAAGCAGCACGGCAGCCCTGTGCGGCTTGTTAAACGCAGACTGCTCGCCCGGCCCAGAGCTTCCCGCTGGGCAGGCCTGGGCAGCCAGGTCTCTCTTCTCTGAGTTCCCAGGGGAGAAGCAGGGGGAAACAACTCCCTCGCTGTGGTTAGAGAAGGCCGTTGATGGATGGGCACAGAGTTGAACTGAATAAAAAATAAAAATCACATGGGAGAAAGGCCAGAGTTGAGCATAGTCTAAGTCTTTATGGTGAAAGAAACGGCTGAGCAGATCAGATGAACAGAGGCCTCATGCCCAGGTGCTGGGAGGCTGTGGGGAGCACAGAGACATCTGTCCCGTGTGTTGGAGAGGAGAAGTCTAGTTAGCAGCGATTTGGCTAAAGAGACAGAAAATATTCTTCTAATCACTATATATACATATTATATATCTTTAATCCCTCCAAAGAGCAATCGCAGCTAACAGAGGGGTGCACAGAAGAAATTCTTCTCAGGCAGGATGTCCATGATGTGACCTGGAGTGTCACTGGGATAGAGGGGACTCCGGCTGCGGTGGCTGTGGGCTGAGTTTGAGGAGGGCGGCACTCAACAGCTGAGAGGAAAAGGACCGTAAAAAAGAAAATAATAATTCCCTCATAAAACTGTCAAAAATCCCCTTTGGACAGTGGGCTTAAGTAATCATATTAATCACTCTCCGGAGGTTTACAAGGAGATTAGCAGATACCTAAGGTAACTTTTTTTCCTTAAAGGGTTAAGGCTTTTTTTTTTTTTTTTTTAATTCAAGACTGTTTAAGAAGATAGAAGAGAGAAATTTAAACAAACTTTATAGCAGGCTTAACACGTTCCGCAGCACAGAGGGCTGGAGTCTTTCCGTCTGAAGGTTTTTCTCAGCTTCACCATTGATCTCACTCAGAAAAAATTCATTAATTTAACTTGTGGCACAGAGTACATTCATAAGAAATAAACCATCACATGAATAGTTTATTTAAAGCAATAAATAACATTTCTATCTATAGTTTCTATCTATAATTTATAGCTCGAATTGTATTTCTTGAAATCTATTATAAATGAACATTCTTTTTGTTACTGAATAGATCAAATGCAACAAGAAATAGCATCTAAACTCATAGTTTGTTGAGGGAAAAAGTCAGCTTCCCCATTATTTTAATTGTATTTAAATATTTTGACAATCTGAGTAGAAGGTAGTACTTCCTTTAGAGAATCCTAAGCAATGAGGGTTAATTCCTTTTATTTCTAAAAATGACAATTGACAAAATTTGATGATGGCTCATAATAACAAAAAGTATTTGCATGAGTTGTAGTTAAAACAAAAATTGCTTCCCTGCTTCACGAGCTCAGAAGAGCCTCATCCATTCTTTGTGAGGTGGGCACAGTGGAGACCAGGATTACCTTGCTCTGCTGATGAGGGAGGGAAAACTCAGCCTCTGCCACGATTTGCACAAAGTCACACAGTAGAAGATGGAGAAGTTGCTTCCAAATCCTGGCCTCTGACTATACTTCAAACACGGACTAAAACTTCAAACACTCTCCTGATTCTCCATGGTTCAGGTCCTCATTAGGAAGTTAAAACTCTACAAACACACACAGAACTGCTCCTGAGTGAACTTACCATAGTGACACTTCATAACATTCTGAGCCATAGAATGTGTTTTACTGGTTCTCCAGTGGTGGTCTACACAACAAGCCTCGGGCCACCCAGAGCCCTCAAAAGAGGGCTTTTAAGCTGGGTGAGGTGGCTCACAGCTGTAATCCTAGCACTCTGGGAGGCTGAGGGAGATGGATTGCTTGAGCTCAGCAGTTTGAGACCAGCCTAGGCAAAAGTGAGACTCTATCTTTACTATAAATAGAAAAAAAGTAGCTGAGTGTGGTGGCATACACCTGTAGTCCCTGCTACTCAGGGGGCTGAGGCAGGAGCATTTCTTGAGCTTAGGAGTTTGAGGTTGCTGCTGTGAGCTATAAAGCCACAGTGCTCTACCCAGTGTGACAGAGTGAGACTCTGTTTCAAACAAAACAAACAAAAATGCTGTAAAAGTATTGATAAGGATAGAAAAGCACTATTTAACAAACGCACAGTAGTTGTTGGGAACATCAGTCATCAATGGATGCTAAAATTAGCGGATTCAAGTACATTCAGGACTTTCTCTCATTCTGTAGTTTGTCGATTTGCTACATCGATTTGCTACATTGATTAGAAGCTTTTTAATCTCATCAAGCCCCACTTATTTATTTTTGTTGTTGCTATAATAGCCCTTGATGTTCTAGTCATAAATTGTTTGTGTAGGCTGATGTCTGAAAGAGTTTTTCCTACATTCTTTCTTCTAGAATTCCTATGGTTTCATGTCTTACATTTAAGTCTTTTAACCAGGGGTCCTCAAACTATGGCACACGGGCCACATGAGGCAGTGTGATTGTATTTGTTCCTGTTTTGTTTCTTTTAACTTCAAAATAAGATATGTGCAGTGTGCATAGGAATTTGTTCATAGTTTTTGTTTTTAAACTATAGTCCAGCCCTCCAACAGTCTGAGAGACAGTGAACTGGCCCCCTGTTTAAAAAGTTTGAGGACCTCTGCTTTTAACCATCTTTTATTAATTTTTGTGAGTGGTGAGAGATACAGATCCTGTTTCTTTCTTCTGCAGGTGGCTATCTAATTTTCACATCAAACTGTACATTTGCTGAAGAGCTAATATCCAGAATCTACAAAGAACTCAAACAAATCAGCAAGGAAAAAAAAAAAAAAAACATTAAAAAGTAGGCAAAAGACTTGAACAGAAGGTTTTCCAAAAAGGATAGACAAATGGCCAATATACATTTTTTAAAAAGCTCAGCATCACTAATTATCAGGGAAATGAAAATTAAAACCACAGTGAGATATCACCTTGCTCCTTAGAATGGCTTCTATTAAAAAAACTAAAACAATAGATACCGGTGTAGATACAGAGAGAAAGGAGCACTTGTACACTTTTGGTAGGACTGCAAGTTAGTACAACCTCTGTGGAAAACAGTATGGAAATCCCTTGAACAGCTAAAAGTAGACCTACCATTTGATCCATCAATCCCCTCTTTTCCAAAAGGAAAAGAAGTCATTTTATCAAAAAGACACCTGCAGTTGGATGTTCATTGCAGCACAATTCACAATTTTGAAGAGATGGAATAAACCCAAGTGCCTATCAATACATTTTGTTAATCCACTCATGTGGATTAATCCATGTACAGCTTGGAGTATTCCTTAGCCATAAAAAGGATGAATTAATATCTTTTGTAGCAATTTGGATGGAACAGGAGACCATTATCTTTAAGTGACATATCAAAAGAATGGAAAAACAAACACACACGTACTTGCAATTAACACATTGCTCACTGGTCACAAGTTACCCCATAACAAAGATAGTTTCTGAGTAAAATTGCCAATCAACAGTGTGTTGAATTTGAGCTAACAGGCCACATGTGCACAAATGGAAGTAAAAGTCATTGGAAACCAAGAAGGACGGAGGGTAGAAAATCTACCCTACGGATATAAGAAACACTATTTGGGTGATGGGGATGCTTCTAGCTTTGACTCAGGCATTACAGACGTGATCCATGTAACCAAAGACACATGTGAAGGGCCTGGCGGCGGATCCTAACCCTGTGGTGGGGCTGAGAAGGGGGGGGGGGGGGGAGGGAATGGCCACAGTTTAAGAAGACCATTTTTTTTCTCTAGTTCTAAATGAGTAATTGACCTTGGGTCTTCTGCAGAATGCCAGCACCTTATCTCAAGACTACTTGTAACACAGCAACCAGAGTTTTTTTTGATTTTTTTTGCAGCCAGAAAAAATAGTTTTTAACAAACTTTGTAGTAACTCTTTAACTGCTGGAAAGAGAGGGTTTTAACTGCAACACTACAATGTTAACTAACTCCACCCAGTGATGTTAAGGGCAATGGGAGACATGGGGGATATAAGAGAGAGAGAAGATAAAAACACTCAATCGCAGGGTGAGGAAGGGGGGCAGAGTCAGTTTTCACCAGGGGCTGAGAGATTCTCAGAAGCCACCCCTCGGTGAAAGTTGGCCCTGGTGCCCCGGCCACAACCAGGGAAGGCCCGCCCTCCTGAGTCTCACAGTTGGGGTCCGTTCCAGATAGAGCCAGCCAATCCAGCATGCACTCCTTTGTTCTCACAGCCTCTGGGTAGGGCCAGTCCCGACAGAGCCAGCCAATAGTAAACCTCCTAAGTTACCTCAGTCCCTGCGTCAACCAACCCCCAACTCGGTCCTGGTCCCCCCACCCCCAAACCCAAAATGTATCATGCCAAAGAGTATAAAACCCACCCTCATTTCTACCTTGGGGTCATCCCCTCTGAGCAGAATCCTGCCAGAGGTACAGCCCGAGCATGCTTGAATAAAGTCACTCCTTTGTTTTTTGCAAGTGTGTCTTGTGATCTCTCAGTGGTGGGATTTGGTCTTAACATATGTACCTCCTTAATATTTTGAAGTATTTTGGAAAGTATGAGAAACAAGATATTTGAGGGTGAAATTTCACCCCATAGGGTATCTATTAATCGCAAAATTAGTAAATTTACTGTGTAGCTATCTGGAAGGGGTCAAGTGCACTTGCAAGCAGTAAGGAGAGAAAGCAATGCGTTGTGCCTCCTGGGAAGACACCCTGAGATGGGCTCACTGTCAGGGCTATGCTATTCTTGTCAAAACGCATGAGCAAAATTTGATCACAAAGAGGCATCAGAAAATCCAAATTGAGGGACATTCTACAAAATAAATGGTTGGAGCTTTTGAAAATTGTCAAAGTCATTAAAAACAAAAGACTGAGAAACTGTCCTAGCTTGGAGAAGACTAGAGAGAAATGACTCCTAAAAGCAGGGCAGGGTTGCCCACATGAGTGATAAAACACAAATAGAGTCTAGCGAGGGGTGGGGAAAGGGCAGGGGGATGGCGATTGGCAAGATCTCACCTAATGTGCAAATGTGAGGGTGCTCAGCACACCCCCTGGGAGAAGGGCTCGACTACAACCTGAATTTTATGTCGTGAGAACAGTGTAATCTAAAAATTTGTACCTCATATTAATTTGAAATTAAAAATAAATAAATCATTGGCTAGTTATCTGGAAAGAAAAATCCTCAAAGTGGGGGGAAAAGCTTTAAGGATATACGAATATACTCTTAATTTTTTTGCAGTTTCTGGCTGGGGCTGAACCCGCCACCTTTGGCATATGGGGCTGGTGCCCTACTCTTTTGAGCCACAGACACTGCCCTGAGGATGTCCTCTTTAAAACTATTTAGCTTTTTATCTCCTAGAGTCCGAGTTTATCAAGTGCATTTTGTATCTAATTTGGCCTTTTGTGTGTTTCTACTTGACAATGGGGGAGGGCCCCAGCCAGTTTGTTCCACTGCTGTTTTCCTGCTGGGTATGTTAATGTTTCCATGGTTTAGATTCCACTTCACAAACAAGACGTGAAAGGAAATATGGTGGATGGTGAATCTTGAGTTCACCACAAAATTAAATTAACCAGGAATCTCTTTCCTGAAATAGTCACTAAAACATAATTTATTCATTGTGAAGTCAACTGTTTTCATTTTTATTGTTGATGCTATTACTTCGGAAAGCAACGTTTGAAGTTGTCCTAAATAAAATTTCCCACGCAAATTTAAAAAAAAAGTCAAAGTATATATTTCAATTATCACTTAGTCTTTACAGAAGATTGCAACTGATAAAGGATATGATGTAAGAATTAATTATGAGGAAAGGCAAACAACTACATTTTCTCTTAAAATATAATTAACTTAAAATCAATAAAATCTGTCTGTGACAATAAAACTGCACGTTCTTTTCAGTGAGTGAGAGGAAGAATGATGTGATTTATGTAAGTGATCAGCACTAGACTACTCTTCCCCCTGCTGTGGTGGCTCCTCCCATGAGGAGTCAGAGCAAGTGGCCATGGCTCACACCTGTAATCACAGAACTCTGGGGGGCCAAGGTGGGTGGATTGCCTAAGCTCACAGTGAGACCAGCCTGAGCAAGAGTGAGACCCCATCTCTAAAAATAGCAGAGTGTTGTGGCTGGTGCCTGTAGTCCCCGCTACTCGGCAGGCTGAAGAAAGAGAAGAACTTGAGCCCAAGAGTTTAATGTTGCTGTGAGCTAGGATGCCAAGGCACTCTACCTAGGGCGAAAGTGAGACTCTGTCTCCAAAAAGCAAAACAAAACAAAACAAAATCACAAACAATAATGAGGAGTCAGTGTGAGAGTGAGAGACTCAGATCCTGATTTCAGATGTTCTTCCAAACTAAGACACGTTCACACAGAGAAAATTTGCTTGCATTCACACATAGAAAAACAAGCACAGAATTGGGATAGAAATGGCTTCTGACTCATGCGAGGGTCTCACACAACTATTCTTCTCAAGTACTGATTTGTAATATGAGGCAACTATTCTAACTATTTCACAGGACTTTATCGAAGAAAGTGACAATAATATAAGAAAGAGTAATCTCAGTACGTAAGAAGGGACATCACACCAAGATGGGGGAAATAATTGTACAATTTGCTTCTGTGATTGGATAGTTTATACACTTGGAAAATGAAAACAATACTTAATTCCATCTCTGGGGTTTGTCAATGAAGTGTCTATTGGTATTGGGGGCAGGAAAATTATTCATTTTCCTTTATTATCCTTTAATTTGCAGAATTTTAGTTTTAATTTTTTAAGACACAGGGACACGCTGTGTTGTCCAGGCTAGAGTGCAGAGGCTAGTGACAATTGAGATCATAGGTTCAAGTGCTCCTCCTGTCTCTGCCTCCCAAGTAGCTGGGAGTGCAGGCCACCATGCCCGGCTAATTTCTCTCTTTTTTAAATATTAATAGGGCTTGCTATGTTTCCCAGGATGGTCTTGAATTCCTGGCTTCTGCCTTCCAAAGTTCTGGGATTTCAGGCATGAGCCACCATGCCCAACCTTTCGTGTTTTCTAAGGATCCTTTTAGCTATGAGAATTTTTCAGACTTTCGATGTTTCTGACAACCTTGAAAGTTTTATTCAGGTATTTTGTGAATGTCCCGCAACTGAGATTTGTCTAGTATTTTTCTCATGATTAAACTGGGATTATGAGTTCCAGGGAGAAAAAGCAGTAAGTTGCACTGCCATTTTTATCCCACCCTATCAAGGATGCACACTGAGAACACGGTGTCAGTGTTTGTGCTGACCTTCATCACCTGTCAGCTGTGTGACTCCTTCCCCCCTTCCCAGACTGTGCTCCTTGGAAGGAGGTCACTAACTTCAGCCTAAGTTTAAGGTTTAAGGATTTGTGCTTCCCTTCCCTGGGGGAATAGATTCTATGTGAATTATTTAGAATTTTTCTCCATGGGAAGCTAGTCTCTTCCTTCCTATTTATTGAATTATTTATAGCAGTACAGATTTGTGAATGTGTATTTTATATACTGGATGATAGTCTAGCACTATTTTATTTTATTACTTAAATTATCCCAGTTTTGGCCATTGGAAGCTCTTTAAGTTGGCTCCTGTAACCCATTGACAAATACCTTCCCCTCACCGTTGCTTTTGTACACATATATTTTATTTTCCAGTCCTTTCTTACTTTTGGCACTACAAGATGCTTTGAGCTCTTCTTGTGTATTTCCTGTGCTAGTATTAGAATCAGCTATTTGTTTAAGGAATCTAGGTTTCTTTTATTGAAGAATGCTTCTAGAAACCAAGTTCTGGACTTTAGGTGTGGTCCTTTTTACTGGAGCATCTAGACCCTCTGAGCTGACAAAGTTAGGTAATACCCGTGTAATATACACACATCTCTAAGAATTTATATATGTAATTGTAACCATTTGTACTTACAGGAGGGTAAACATGAGTTCATACTGAAGTTACCAACTCCAATCCATTATCACATGGAGCATTCTAGCTTCCTCTCTTGTTTATTTATAAATTCCACTCCAACACTGAGGAACCCGGCCTCACTACCCACGTCCATTTACTACTTAACCATTCGCTTCCACTGTCCGTGTGTGGAAGCATCAAATCGCGACCACATGAGAAGCAACATTATCCCCTGGATTACAGTGCTCACGGGCAGTTTCCTTTGCTTTTTTTGCTGTTGTTGTTATTAATTTTATTTAGTACCGCTCTGACCTTGGTTATTTCTTTTCTTCACTAGGTTTGGGATTGGTTTGCTCTTTCATTTCCAGTTTCTTGAGATGATTCATTAAATTGTTGATCTGTGATCTTTCTTTTGAATGTAGGCATTTATGGCTATGAATCTTTCTCTCAGGACTGCTTTAGCTATATCCCGCAGATTTTGGTAATTTGTGTCCCCTTTATTTCTTAGTTCAAAGAATATTTTGATTTCCATTTTAATTTCCTTCTTGAAGCAGCTATCATTCAGCAGCAGGTTGTTTAATTTCCATGATTTTGTTTAGAGATGAGTGCTTCTATTGGAATTGAGTCTAATTTTATCCCACTGTGGTCTGAGAAGACACATGGTATAATTTCTATGTTTTTAAAATTATTAAATCATAGCTGTATACATTAAAGCAGTCATGGGGTACAATGTGCTGGTTTTATAAACAATTTGAAATATTTTCATCACACTGGTTAACACAGCCTTCATGGCATTTTCTTAGTTATTGTGTTAAGCCCTTTGCTTTTAATGTTACAGAACCCATTCTTTTCCAGTGTTACCTAGTTTGGCACCTTTATCCCATTCAGTAAAGTTGTTTTATATAGTGGTAATACTGTTAGACTATTTTGTTACATTCTATTAATATGTTCCATCCTGGGATTCTACAAACTTTTAAATGGTTTTTGGAAAGTTTGAATACACTACTCCTAAAGTGCCCTAGTATTTCATCTATACAAACACTCCTCCCCACTTTGAGCCACCAACAATCACTGATCGCTCTACTATTGCTATAATTTTCCAACATGTCCTATCATTGGAATCATATACAGTATGTAGCCTTTTCAGCCTGCTTTCTTCCTCTCAGCGGTATGCATTTCCAATTCATCTGTGTCTTTTTGTAGCTTGATAGCTAATTTGTTTTTACTGCTGAATAATATTTCATTGACTGGATATACCACAGTTTGTTTATGTATTTTCCCATTGAAAGACATCTTAACTGAGTCCAGTTTTTGGCAATGATGAGGAACGCTGCTGCAAACATTTTCATGCAATAATTTTTCAAATCAGTTGGGTAAAGACACAGGAGTATGACGTTTGGACTGTATATTAAGATGATGTTTAGCTTCGTAAGAAACTACCGAACTGTCTTCCAAAGTGGCTGGAACATTTCGTATTTCTACCAGTAAGTAATAAGAATTCTTGTTGCTCCAGCAATTGATATGTTAGTTTTTTGGTTTTTAACTATTCTGGTAGGCCTGTATTGCTATGTCATCATCATTCATTATCATTTGAGTTTGCAATTCCCTAATTACTAATGATGTTGGATATTTTTTCATATGCTTATTTTCTATCTTATTTTTTTTTTGGTGGGATATCTGTTTGGATCTTTTGTTTATTTTAAATTGAGTTGTGTGTTTTCTTTTAGTTGCTTTCTTTCTTTCTTTCTTTTTTTTGGAGACAGTCTCACTTTGTTGCTCTTTGTAGAGTGCTGTGATGTCACAGCTCACAGCAACCTCAAACTCTTGGGTTCAAGTGATTCTCTTGCCTCAGTCTCCCAAGTATCTGGGACTACAGGTGCTTGTCACAACACTGGGCTATTTTTAGAGATGAGGTCTCCCTCTGGCTCAGGCTGGCCTTGAACCTGTGAGCTAAGGCAATCCATCTGCCTTGGCCTCTCAGAGTGTTAGGACTACAGGTGTGAGCCACCGTGCCTGGCCCAAGTTGTGTGTTTTTTTACTGTTGAGTTTTAAGAGTTCTTTCTATATTTTGGATTCAAGTTCTTTCTCAGATACCATATATACTCAAGTATAAGCCGAGTTTTTGTGCCGAAAATTTGTGCCGAAAAACTCGAACTCGGCTTATACTCGGGTCATACGGTTTATTTGATTTGGTTCGCGCGCACCTAATCAAATGCGCGTAGTCTCCAGTCGTCTTCTGCTGTCTGCTTGAGGGGGCGGTGCTTCAGCTCAGTCCACAAGTTGTGGCCGAGCTGAAGAGGTAGGTGGCTGAACTGAACTGTATTCCACTGAACTATTTAACCCACTATATTTAATGGCACATTTAATTAAGTGAAAACCCCATTTAAGGCAGTAAAGTCTTGTAGATAAATGTTTATAAATCCTGAATCCTTATAATCAGGGGTTTTGGAGTATAAGGATTCAGGATTTTTAACCATTTATTTACAATGCTTTACTGTCTTAAATGGTTTATTCACT
>CAUYPK010144819.1:0-19007 GCA_963574355.1 Loris lydekkerianus
CTTTTTTTTTTTTTTTTTTAATTGTATAACGTTCTTCAAATCAGCTAGTTATAGGAATAAAAAATCCGAAATTTCACAAAATAATTTTCAGCTTACTTTTTGGGAATTACACAGAAAATTGGCAGAGAGTAGAGACCACTAAGGAACATTTCCCTGCAGATTTAACAAGGATCTCACAAAGCATAGATGAATTGAGATAAACATTCACTCAATTAATATCTTCAGTAAATACATTAGAAGTTTCTACTTTCATAATCTATGTAACTGTTCATATTTAACAATGTTCTAAAGTAAATGTGAAAAGTTCTTTTTCTATTTATCATACAGTTTTTTAAATCGCATTTTTCTAGCTATTTTAAACTATATGAAACAAATGCTTACTATGATAATCTGCCACTGCTTGAAAGCAGATTTGGAGATTTTTATTTATAAAGATATAAATGTGTTGCTTGTTTTTTACAGCGGTCCACTTATGGAAAAGAATATGGTACGTAGACAGACATTGATATATCAATAAACACAGATGATACAGATATACAGCAAATCCCAAATTTTGAGGGAGTTTTGAATAGAGTGGGATCATATTATTCATTAAAAGCAAAATTAGGTTAGGCTGAAGCCTGATATTTGCTTAATTTTGTACAAATTAGGAATGCTCACAGCTGCAATTAGCAGAGTATCTTATATTTGAAGAACAACGGTATGTTAATACTGGCATTCATTATGTAATCTAATAGTAAATCTAAAAGATCACTTGGTCTGTCTCATTTTGAACAGTTTTAGATATTCATAAGATCTAATATTTGGTCTCATGGCCACTAGATGTCTAGATATCACACACACTTAACTGCCTGTAATATCAGAAAACAGTAGGAAAGGAGAAGAGAGAAAGGAGGTTTGTGGGGAGAGACAGGGAATGAACTCTTTCTATATATGCTTACTTTTGTACCAAAGAAAACCACATACATTTTATAGAAGTTTTTCCCTTGCATCTTAGTGGCCATAAGTGTCTTGGTACTCTTAAGTTCCAAAAAGCATGAGACAGCAGGCTTTGTTTATACTTGCACTTATTTTATGGGGGGGGGGGGGGCGCGCGGGTCAATGGAGAATGATTTGAGAATACTATTGGCATTTATATTGGATATAAACTAACAGTTTCTGCCAAAACATTTTCAGAAGAACTAGAAAGAATGCAACAATCTTGTGAAAAGCTTTCTCATTTAGAATATTCTTTATTGTCTATGAATTTGGACCACATCCACATCTCCATCTAGGTCATTGTCAAAATTTCTTTTAACTTTGCAAAAATGTTTTAAAGGAGTTTTCATATATTCAGCATTAAAGTAAATCTTTTTGCTTAAATTCAAAGGTCTCTGCAAGCTTATATGTTCTTATGTTTTCAAAAATTAATTCATTCATCTTTAAATGGATAGGTAACAGTTGCATATATTTATGACCTACTATAAATGTTTTGGCATATGTGTTTACATTGTGGTATAGCTAAATCTGGTAATTTAGAATATGTATTGCCTCACATACTTGTCATTATTTAGTGATGAGGACACTTGAAATCTACTTTCTTAGCAATTTTCATGTATACAGTATATTATTAACTATATTCACCATCCTATACAATAGATTTCCAGAAATTATCTGCTAGTCTGTATGAAATTTTGCACTCATTGGCCAACCTTTTTTCATTCTTCCTAGCCCTCAATCTCATTCTGTTCTCTGCCTCTATGATTTCAACTTTTTTGAATTTACGTGAAATATTTGCCTTTCCAGGCCTGACTGACTCTTCTTTAGCATAAAGTCCTCCAGATTCATCCATAGTATCACAAGTGATAGAATTTCCTTTCTTTTTTGAGGCTGACTAGTCTTCTACTGTGTATGTGACTTCACCTCTTCTTTATTCATTCTTCCACAGATAAATGCTTAATTTGTTTGCATAGCTTAGTTATTGCAAATAATGCTGCAAGAGAGCATGGGAGTGCAGAGATCTCTTTGACACGCTGATTTTATTTCCTTTAAATATATAGATGTTCCTAGACTTAAGACAGAATTGTGTTTTGATAAACCTACCATAAGTTGAAAATATCACATGTCAAAAATCCACTTAATATCCAGAGAAACCCATTATAAAACTGAAAAATCATAAATCAAACCATTATAAGTGAGGAAATATTTCTATGCCCAGAACTGACATTTCTGGATCAAATGGCAGTTCTATGTTTTGGCAGAACCTTCGTGTTGTTTTCTATAGTGGCTCTCCCTGATTTACCCTCCCACGAGCAGTGAACTAGGATTCCGTTTTCTCTCATCCTTGCCAACACTTATTTTCTTTTGTCTTTTTGACAAAAGTGGTATTAACAGGTGTGAAGTAACATCTTATTCTGGTGTTAATTTCTATTTATCTTATGTTTGATTACTGATGTTGACCTTTTTTTTAAATATACCTGTTGACCATTTGTATGTATCCTTTGGAGAATGTCTTCTTAGGCCCTTTGTCCATTGTTTTTTAATAGAGTCTTTTGTCTTGTTGCTTTGAGTTGCTTGAGTTCCCTAGGTATTATGGATATTGACCCCTATCAGATATATGGTTTACCAACATTTTATCTCATTCTATAGATTGTATTTTTACATTTCTGTTGTTTCCTTTCTTGTACTGAAGAATTTTAATTGATGCATCCTGTTTGTCTATTTTTTCCTTTTGTTGGGTCTGAGTTGGAGATCCTACGTGTATGTAAAAATATATATATATATATATGTATTTTCAAAGGTCAATGTCAAGAAGGTGTCTTTCCCTGTTTTCTCCAAGTAGTTTTATAGTTTTATGTCTTCCACTGAAGCCTTTAGTCCTTTCTGGTTTCACACGAATGTTGTAATTTTTTCTATTATTGTTAAAAAAAAATGTTATTGACATTTTGATAGGGATTCCAGTGACTCTGCAGACCACTTAGTATAGTATGGACACTTTAGCAATACTAATTCTTTCAATATATGAATAGGAGATATCTTTTCCTGCACTTACATCTTCTTTGATTTGATTCATCTATGCTGTGTAGTTTTCAGTGTACCAATTTTTTACCTTCTTGGTTAAATTTTCTTTTAAATACTTTTTGGATACTTTGTAAGCAATACCATTTTCTTATTTTTTCTTTCTTTTTTTTTTTTAATGTATATAAATGCTACTGAATTTTGTATGTTCACTTTATGTCCTAAAACTTTACTGAATTTATTTACAGCATTTTGGTAGAGTATTTATGGTTTCTGTATATAAGATCATGTCATCTGAAATCTACTATTAGCAGATATCTCAGAAGAAACTTATTAAGCCAGGAGAGAGTAGAATGATATATTTAGAATGCTTAAGAAATAATACCTGCCAATCAGAAGTACTCAGAAGATCTGTCCTTCAGAAGTAAATGCAGGATAAACACTTCCTAAGACAACTAAGAGTGCAAAGAATTCATCACTAGACTTGCCTTGCCAGAAATGCCAAAGGAAGTTCTTCAAGCTGGAAAAAATGCATGATAATGAATAACATCAAAACATGTCAAATATAAAACTCACTGATAAAAGTAAGTACATAGTGAAATCAGGAATGATAACACTGTAAAGCTTGGGTATAAATAACTAATGTATAGGTTATAAGACAAAACTATTAAAAATACCTACAGTTATAATAATTTGTTAAAGACACAAAAAATAAACATGTTTAGTCTAGCATCAAAAATAGCAAAAGTTTGAAGGTTTGAATATGACTGAACTAAAGCATCATCAAATTTAAATAGGCAGTTATGATTACTTTTTGAAGCAGTTCAATATTATAGTCTTTTATTAGTTCAAGCCTTCCATTCATTCTAAAATTATCTTTCATTGCTCTCCTTCACAAAAAATTATTCCTACTTAACTGAGAAACATACAATTGTAATTTTGTTCTATTAGTATAGCACCACTTCATGCTCTTCTTATTCAGTATTCTTAGATTTAAGCTCTAGGATGGTATGTCTTTTTTGTGTAAATTAGTCATTATGAAATTTGGAATTATAGGTGTAAATAATTTAGTCATTTCAATTGCTGGGAGAATGGGGACTGAAGACTCCATTCTTGACAAGAGAAAACAGCCCCAGAAAAGGGGAAAGACAGAGAAATAAGTTAAGCAAGGCAGAATAAAAACAATTTAGATAGTTTACTTTTTAAATGACAGTTGAATTACTTGTCTGGGCAGTTTCTGCATTTCCTGGAAGCCTGGTTTGTAAGACACACAGCTTACAAACACCCCTAGTGGGTCTCTAAGCACTCTGAAGAACAATGGCCATTACAGAAGTACCTGCAAGGCCTGAGAAGGAACGTGAACCAGGCCGACCCCAGTCAACAGGCAAAGCAAATACCCATTGTGGGGATTTGTACAATGGCCAGGCAGAGATCAGGGAATAGCTTGAGCCCTGACATCTGGGTAGGAGGGCTTGTACACTAACCACAAAGAGAAATGCCTCTGGCGGGAGATAAGGGGAGAATTCCTCTTTCCACTGATTCTTCAGAGAAGAACTGACTCCACCGCATCTGCTCCACAGAGAAACGGAGGGGTCAAATCTCCCTCAAGGGATCTGTGTATGTGATCACAGACAAGAGGCTGCCCCCACACAAGGCTCAGGTTCTGGATTCCTCAAGGCTGCCCAGACCCTTAAAGCTAATGATTACAGATAGAATAAGAACTAACATGCTTACTCAGAGAAACTGCTGACATTTTACTTTCTTCCTCAGCTTATTCTTTCTGTTAAATTAGAAAATAGCCTTTAATAAAAGCTGAGAGGAACAATCACTCAGGGGCACTCGCTGAAGCCCCACAGGCTAGCCACGGACCTCTGTGTCCACTCTTGAAAACTCCATACTGTGTGTACTGTCCCTTTATTTCTTGCAACTTTCACTTTTATTTTTCCCAGTTGATCACCACTGATCAGCTTTTTACAGGTCTTGTAGAGCCCTGACCCTGAGGAAAGACCCCAGCATTCAATATTTCATCAAGTTGAACAAATCATATGGAATATCTTAAAAATTACACTGAAATGCATAAAATGGTATCTAAGTCTTTGACAACATTTTTGAAAAACCCGCAGCCTAAAATAATGCAACAACAACAAGGAAAATAATAAGAAAAATTTCTGAAAATCTTTATTTTGTTTTTATTGAACAGTATAATCCCATTGCAATGGTTTTATTCAGAACACCAAAGAAATAAAAAAGAATATTGATATTTTTCCATTTTAAAATTATCAATTTTTATTGATTTTTCTATTTTTGAAAGAGATACAAACATATATACCTGTTTATAATTTCACACTTAACAATAAAAACTACATTAGGTCATTCATACCTTGGCATAAATGTCATCGTAGTTGAAATTTCTGGTGATTTTTACCTTCAAGCACATTGAATAAATACTATTGAGTAAATTTACTATCTTTATAATTACAAGATGATTGTTTTACTATCAATGAGCAAGCAAAGTGTTCAAAGAATTAAAATATTAGAGAACAGACAAATGGAGGTTTGAAGCAATAAAAGTTTGCGTGTCTATTTGACTGACAAGGATGTATAAATGTCAACATGACTTTCAGATAGATCAGCTTCAGTTCAAAGATTCTTGTCAATATTTTTGACTTTGGAAAAGTTGTGGGGATTCTATGAAGCTGTTGCTGGGACTCTGGAGAGGATGTTGTGGGAGAGGTAATGAGAAAATTACATATGCATAGACAAGAGGCTCGTGTGGTATTTTAAAAAATAGAACTTCTTTTGAGGAGTCTTTGCTCTGGTTTTATATTGTAATAAATAGTGTCTCTGCTAGAGGTGACATTTACAGCTCCTCAGAGATCTGCCAATATGGAAGAATGCTATTGTTTTCTGAGTGGCTGTTGTACCAGCTATATTTCATTTTCTGTATTTTCTTCATAGTAGCTTTGAAAACAATTTATCTCACTGAAAAAAAAAAAGTTATAGAAGAAAGTCATAAACATATTTGCTAGAGAACAATGTATCTGAGTATCATAGTAGTACAAAAGGTTCCATTCATATTTGATTTTGATCAATTCTGTCATGAACTCAAGCCTCAGTTTTTAAAATAAAAGTGTCAAATCAATTTAAAATCTTTAATAATGTGGTTGCAATGCAATTTGTAACAGCAAGTTAAAGAAAAAAAAATACTTACTGCTTCTGAAGTAAATTCTAAGTACTCTACAATTCCGGTTAATTATAATCCCTGAGGTTTAATTTGAGGAGAAATCATAATATATTTGCAACATTTTCCTCTTCAGAAAAATCTTTGAGCTTAAATTTCCCCCTCATGCCAGCTAAGATGTTAGCGTCTCCTTCTCTTTCTGTAATTGGTCTTGGATTTCTACTGAAGTAGCAAACTGTCAGACGTGTTTCCCATGATCTCATGATCTCCTAACCTAACTTTTGATGTTTCCAGTTCAAGATAATAATATAACTGAGTAAATAATCTTTGCTACATAAATAGTAATAAAAGTGGCTACATATAGACAAAGCAAAGAGGTTGCTTTACTAAAATTTATCCAATGAATAATATTTTTGTCATTTTAAGACAAAGATCAGGTTCTTCAATAAAAGAATTTCTTTGACAGCTTGTACACATTCATTCTTGATTTTGTGCTAAATACCCTTACCTTCTCGATTCTTTAACTTCTTATTTATTCAAATGAAATGTCCCTGAAATATAGGCATGAGGATGACCGTATACATTGCAGGAGAAATATTCATAACACCTGTCTTGGATATGGGCTAAAAATTTTACTTCCGACCAAGTCCAACTGTTTCAAGAAGATTATGTTATCACAACGGTATTTTAAAACTTAAAGGGTGGGATTTGGGGCAAAGAAAATACATTTAATTTTATTTTAGGGTTTTACTTGTCATGTAACTTACATTATCTGACACTAAATTATATAACAGGAAATTAATTTCCAAACAGACTCAATATGTGTAATAATGACATTTCATTTACTTTGAGTTACTTTAGCAGGCACTCAAATTTTATATACTATGAGCATATTTTATTTTATTTTATTTTATTTATTTTTTTGAGACAGAGTCTCAAACTGTTACCCTGGTTAGAGTGCCATGGTGTCACAGAGCTCACAACAACCTCAAACTCCTGGGCTTAAGCGATTCTCTTGCCTCAGCCTACCAAGTAGCTGGGGCTATAAGTGCCCACCACAATGCTGGTCTGTTTGTTGTTGTTGTTGTTGCCCGTAATGTTTTAGCTGGCATGGGCCAAGTTTGAACCTGCCAATCTCAGTGTATGTGGCCTGCACCCTACTTAGTGAGCTATGGGAGTGGCCACTTTGAGCACTTTATAATGAGATTTAATATCATGTATCAAGATAATTTATCTTAATTTAAATCAAATATTTTTTAGTATCGAATTATTTTCATCTATGTGTAGACAAGAGATGAATTTGTTCTTATTCATTTTATTCATAAAAATATATAAATTAACATATATTTTTAAAATATACTTTTTTTTTTTTTTTAATAGAGACAACACAATACAAGACAATCTCACCTTATTGCCCTTGGTAGAGTGGCGTCACACAGCTCACAGAAACCTCCAACTCCTGGGCTTAGGCGATTCTCTTTCCTCAGCCTCCCGAGTAGCTGGGACTGCAGGCATGTGCCACAACACCCAGCTATTTTTTTGTTGCAGTTTGGATGGGGCTGGATTTGAACCTGCCACCCTCGGTATATGGGAACGGCGCCCTACTTACTGAGCCACAGGCACTGCCCTAAAATATACATTTTATAAAAATAGTAAATAATGATTCGTATACTTTGAGAAGCAGTATAATAATTCATGAGCAACAAAATAAATTCAGTTCTTTTTGCTAGGGCTACTGACATTTGTTAACTTTCTTATCTCTCAAGATGACTTTTTGATTTTCGGGGGTGGGGGGGAACTAGAGAAAGAGCCAAACCCAGAAAGGAAAAGTTTGGTTTTCAAAATAAAAATCACTAGGGGTCAATATAACCACTGTTATGGATTAAATTGTGTTTCACCCAAAATTCATACACTGTAGTCTCTGACACCCAATGTGAGTAGTGTTTGTACATAGACCCTATAGAGAAATTAGGGTTAAATGAGGTTATAAGGATAGGACCCTAATTGGATAGGATTGATGTCTTTATAAAGAAATGGAAAAGACTCCAGAAATGTGAAAGGTGCAGATAGGAAGTAAAGACAAGTAAAGGGGAAGAAAGAAGGTAACCATCAGTAAGCCCCTGTGAGGCCTCAGAGGAAATCCAGACTGCCGGGCCCTACATCTTGGACTTGCAGCCTCCAGAACTGTGAGAAAATAGTTATTATAATTATATTATATTAATTATTAATTATATATATTAATTATTATATTAGTTATTATATTAATTATACTAGCTACTTTTGCTATGGGTCCACCGAATTAATGCAACTAACTACCAACTGATAAATCCAGTGTGGAGAAAACTTAACAAGATAGTAGGAGAAATAACAAAAGGTGCGATGAAATTTCACTGTGAGTGGAGAGAACTGGGAGAGGAGCGTTTTCCAGGTAAAATTGTGGTGCGAGGTTAGTCACTTTTTATATTATATACTACCATGAGTTCAGATAGAGATTGTAAATTTTCTGAAATGAATTTATTAGCTTCAGCAAAACGACACAACTGAGATGATGTTAAAGTTTTATTGACTGTTGGATATCAACAACTTAAAGAGTGCTAAAAAACTGAGACAGGAAAAAAGCAATTCAGAATCACAAAGGATGAAACATTAATCATCAACTCAAGGCTCAGTTTTTTTGTTTTGTTTTGGGTTTTTTGTTTGTTTTTGGCTGGGGCCAGGTGTTTGAACCCGCCACCTCTGGTATATGGGGCCAGAGCCCTACTCCTTTGAGCCACACGTGCTTCCAAGGCTCAGTTTTTAATGACATTGTAAAGAAAAGTGATTGATAATAATCACAAAACATAATTTACTAAGCATATTATTACATAGTTTAGTAGATATATTTATAGGATGATTTTGTTTAAAGTTAATTGTTTTCTCTTAATCTCCTTGCCATTTTAGCACAATTTTAAAATATTTTTCTTATGGGACAGGTGTTAACAAGCCACAGCCAGCAGATCACAACTAGTCCACTGTTTATTGACACACATTTTGCCCACTTTTTACATATTGTTTTGGGTGAGTTTACTATAGCAGTAGAGATGAATAGTTGTAATAAGATCATTTTTCTACAGAGCCAAACATATTTACTATGTAGTTCTTTTCAGAAAAACAGACAAACAACCAATTTTTCTTATACCAACACGGACTTTATGTGCATAGCACCTGCTACTGTTTGCAATCAAATTTGTGTGTATTTGTTTATTTAATGTTTACCACCATTAGAACATTACTGTCATAATGATTCCCAGGTCTTGGTATGACGTATGCATTCAGAAAGTGTGAGTAAATACAACAGAGTTTCAGGTTTCCAGTGATCTGAGGTATGAGAAAACTTTCAGTCTGTGGATAATGAAAGACAAGTTATGGCGTTTGCATCACCACTAAAAAGGAAGCACCATGCTTAGTAGGCCTGTCCATGTTTTAGATGTGGCATATGTCACAATCCCATAATGTCCCCTCCTCTGCCTAGTTACCACACAGTCTGTAGGCTTTGATTGGGACCAGATCAGGAAGGTTTTCTCCATCAGATCTGGACTGGTATTTAATTAATTTTACAGAATTAGGTGCTTTGCATAATTAAATCTTTATATTGTCACACAAATGTCACGATCATTATTACTATATTTCTGTTATACACAAGGAAATTAAGATTCATAGATGCTGAATAACTAGTCTTTGAAACATCAATATACATTAAAACCAGGATGTAAACGTGTGGACTTTCTTATGGGAAATACAAGAGGAATGTAACTATTTTCTGGGAATATGATGTTTAATCCCACCAATGTCACAAAGAAGCAAAACTTCAGTTAGAACTTGAGTATGTTGACTAGTAGAGATGATATCATAAAGTATACTATTCATAGATCACAGATCAACAAACTATGGCTCCTAGGCCAAAGCTGTTTCACCACCTATTTTTGTAAATAAAATTTTATTTAAACACTGCCATGTAGATATGTGTGGCTGCTTTCCTGCTACCACAACAGTGTCGAGTAGCTGCAATATATATTTAGTGGCCCATAAAAATTAAATATTTACTATCTGGACGCTATAGGAAAGGTTTGATGACCTCTGTTCTGGATAAAGTACTTCGATAATAATCACAGCACTGAGGCTGGTTAAATAGTTTTATGGAAAAAATTGGAACATGAAAAAAATACACAGAGTCATAAAATCGTGAAGATTCTTAGCTCTGTTTTTTCACAGTTATTTTCACACATCTACTACAATGCTTAGCACTTAGTACACATCAAAAATACTTGTTGAAACAATGCTGAATTGAAATAATGGTGTTCTTCAGAGAGTTTTGAATATAGTAATGTCACAATGAGAGGATATTTTGCCACATACATTGGAAAGGAGTGATTTTAGAATGTGAAATGTTTGGAAAAATCTTATAGTAGTTTGGATATGAAGTGATAACTTTTACCTGTAAACATTTGTAATGAATACTTACTGTGTGCTTTTAGATGACATGACTCAATGTTACAATTTTATAGAAACCAGTTGTTGGTGAAGACTCCTGGTGTCTTTTATATCTGCTGGATGTCACCTTAGAAAGCCATACAGTTCAGAACCAACTATTAGCATCAATGCAAAATTTTCTTTCATTGACAACATAAAAATCGAATGTGCTTCTAGTTGGTTTGGTCAGAGACTTCATTGTTTGAGCTGTATTTTGACTTAGAACTCTTTAAATACTTTCTCTCTCTCTTTCTCTCTCTCTCTCTTTTTTTTTTTTTTCAAATTCAGCTTCTATTATTTTTTTAAGATCCTCATGAACTTAGACTTGCTTGAATTCCTCTATACCTAAAATCAGTCTTGCTGAGAATACATTTATAGCTATTCAGTTTAAAGAGAAAGCAAAATTAACAGTCAAATAATAAACAACAGAAATTGGTTTTGAATGAGAGACTTGCTGTCTTTATTCCAGAATCAAATCTCTGTAGGAAAGCTAGCAAAACCTAACAACATAATAAAAACTCCAATTCTTTGGAGGATTACCTAGACTTTTTGGTTATTTTTTCCTAAATTTGTGCTTTTTGCATTTTGAGATTTGTTGTACATGGTAAATACTTTTTATAATTATTTGAATGTTATTTTTTTTCAGAGAAAAACACTCTGCGGATGAACATTAGGGCAGTTAGGATTATGGGAATAGAGTCAGATTGATATAACAATGGAATGATTGTATGACAGGTTGTGTGATCAGGTCAGGTATGCAGGGGAAGGGGAGAGGACCTGAGCCTCCACAAAGAACACACTGTGCTGGGGGCTTCATGACACGGCTTGGCACCAACATCAATGGACTTCAGGAAAAGGTCTGCAAGGGCCTAGTTGGAATCAGAAAGGATCCCAGGAAAAAGATCCACAAGGGTCTGGCTGGGGGCCTGAAAGAACCAGGTAAAATGTCTGCAAGGGCCTTGGTGGGGGCCTGAAAGGCCTTGAGAAGCCATTTTAGGAGAACACAGTGCATCTGACTCATTGAGCAAGAAAGATTAGGTCCTATAGGTGTGAGATAAGAGGATTCAGCTTTGTTCCTCCCAGCTCCTGAGGATGAGTAAACCATCAACTAATCAGTCCTGCAGGAAACAAATGATTAACTGATTGACATATAGCTCCAAAGTCCATGCTCCCATTCCCTTTGTTTTCTATAATCCTGTTTGTGATTGGGAAGTATCTTAAGAAGTAAAAGTAATAAAAATAGCTGAAGGGTTATTGGGTGGATAATCGAGAATTAGGGCAGGAGAAACCACAGAGATGATGTATGTTGTTGTTGAAACACCCACTAACCAATCAAGAGAAATAATAAAAAATGAATGCATCCAGAGTTCGAGGTCTTTGCTGTCTCTTGCACAAAGCATGTTGACTTCCTGGGCTCCCTCTATAAATTCTACTCTATTTCTATTATCTTTCTTTATTTTTCTCAATCCCGAGTATTGGGGACACTCAGGGGTCATGTGGGGGCTGACTTCCTACAGCACTCAGTCTTATTTTCTATATTATTAATAAGATATTGAATCTCCAAGCCATCAAGGTGACTTTGTATATAGCTTATCTACACATTTGCTTACCAAATAGTTATCCAGTTCAACTATATGTACATGTGAGATACAGCATGTGATCTCATTTTGAAAGATCTCATTTTAAGTTTTAAATTCAGGGAGAAATGTTAAGAAACAGCCAGCAACTTTTAGGTTTGCTAGGAATATAAACTTTCCAGGAACAAGGACCTTGATACATTGTTAAGCCGTCTGAGAGGACACTGGCAAGGATCACAGAGGAAGGAGGTGAAAGAGAATTCATACTTACCAAGATCTCAGGGAGTTTTGAAGTTGGAATACTTTGTCATAAGAACTTGCATGATAACCAAAGAATGCCTTAACATAAAACTTTTAAAAGTGAGGGATCAGGAATAGTCCAATGATAACAAATTAAGATTGTGGTTAGGACAGTGGATTTCTGAGACTGACCCCTATAATCATTGTAGCATTATTCACAATAGCCAAAAGGCAGAAGCAGCTCAAGCATCTAGTTGTAAGTCTGCTAGACCACAGAAGAGTCAGGCAGATCCTGAGCAAAACTTGTGCTGTTCCATGAGAAATAAGCCTTCGCTTCATCTTAAAGCAAGAGTTACGCCCTAGCTTTAGTCAGGAAGAAGGAAACAACTCAGTTATCTACAAATTTTGCAAAAACAGATATTTTATACTCGTTAAGTGTATCTATTTATATACCTCCTGCTAAGTCTTGGGCTTCTATCTTTTCTTAGTTAGGGTCCTTGTCATAGTATGTAGCAGAACTACCAGGATTAACATTTTAATATTTCTTAGAGATATCTGCTCTTATAATTACGTTCTGATCTAGATTCTCAGTTTCTTTTTTGTTCTCTACTTTTAATACACTACCAAGAGTCACCCTGGCATTCTCAATCTGCTTTACAGTCTTTCATTATTTTTTTCCTTTCATTATGTTTCATTATCTTTTTCCCTCTCTCTGTGTTACTGACCCTTAGTAACAGCTATCCAAATCAATAGGCATTATTGCTCCTACATCTAAACTTCCCTTGAAACTTACTCTGAGATATTCTACCTCCTTACGCATTTTTTGTCACAGTATCCATTCAGGCTTATTACCATGTAAAGTTTTAGCAGGTGCCATACAATCACATCCCAGGATCCTTTGGTTCTCCACCTACTACAACCAATTGGGGTCCGCATTGCCAGTTAGAAAACAAGTGATCTAGTTTAGAATCAGCTATATAAAACTGCCCCTAGTAACACCACTAATTGATCAAGTTCCATAAGGAAACATACACGGAGCCTCTTGAATTTATATTCAGGATCTTTATTGAGGATTGATTTGGAAACAGTAACTGTGAGCCACAAAAGAAATAATGAGAAGATAGATAAATAATGGGAAGAGAGATAAATTGATCTGAGGTACACTTTCAACAGACGCCTTGCCAGTCCCAAAGGGAGCAGAATGCCCTAGCTAAAGCAAGAGGGCTTTACTTATATAAAACAGTCATGAGTCTTGGGAGGATAGTCCCAGTGTCCAATTCAGCACTAAGTAAGTCTAAATTATCTAAATTAAAAAAAAAAAATGGATTCCCTTTCTATTATTAACAATCTCCTGGTTTCTAAGCATCTTTTAAAAATAAATGCCAGTTTAAGTTAGTAACCTTTTTGGATGAAACTAAGAGAAGATGTTCTAGGAAATATAGTCATTTAAATCCCTTTCAAAACCTAATCTGTGGTTAACATACCATTTAGGATACTATGCCATCTGGCAGAGGAAATAATAGCTTTGTACAATTACTCTGGAGAAATGACAACCCCACCTTTATATACCTCACATTACCAGGTGTTTGGGAGTGGGGTTGTAAGCATTGTCTTGAACCTGTGATTCACCTGTCTGTGAATTTTTAATCAAATGGTTGCCAGCATTATCAAGAAATCCTTCAGGTATTTTATCTTGGAATTTTCAAGCCTAGTTGCAAGTGAGTAAAATGGAAACGCCAGTTCATGTCTCTCCTGCAAGACAAAATGGGTGGTTTTCACTCTTAAGGTTTCTTTCCTGGAATCCTTTGCTTTCTTCAAATTCCGCTTATTAAACCATAGCAAGTTGCTTTTTTCCCTGATTGGAAAAAAGCTTGTACTCATAAAGTGTATCATCATCATTAACCAAAATCAATTAAGTGCCTCCATGAACATGGCATTCCTCCTGGGCCCTGGTTAATTTACACATGCTTGTCAGAGCTATTAGGAGGACCACTCTTTTGAAAATATTCCATTTGCAAAGTTAGACTTTCAGTTGATGAGAAGAAACTTAGGGAAGCAAATAATTATTATGTAGATTAAAGATGTTGTTTAAAAAGCACATCTGATCAAGGCGGTTTATCCTTCATGAGTGGAACAAAGATAGAGCCATTATAAACATTAATTTATTCATTAATGTTAACTTGGTAGTGTGCAAGGTGGTTTTTATTCCATTTGGATAAACCCTCCTCGGTGACACCTTCAGCTCTGATTATGTAGCCTCTGGGATTTAGAGTAAAGAAGAATCTACCCTGCATGGAACAACCTTTTTGTGAGGACTTACACTTGAGAAAGGGGTGGATGAGGACAGGAGCCTGATTTCAGCTGAGAAAAGCCCAAGATTATAACAACTTTAGAAGTCCAATCTGAAGCATGGATCCTAACCCAAGGTTCCTGATTGTTGTTTCCAATCATTACAATATTTACAAAGCAGTGATGGTGTTCTTAATAAATGGCAGTGATCCTTTGTCTCTGAGTTACAGATTAATTACTTCTTATCTAAAGGGCATTAATATCCAGGCAGTTTTTAGATTAAACCTAACCATATTTAAGTATTGTAAAGAATTTTCTGGTGCATTTTGTATAGCAAACAATAGTTAAACGTCTAATAATCAAAAGATATGGATGTATTCATAGTACTCTAAAATTATATTATGTAATATACAAACATTTTATGCAATACTTAGAATATTAAAATTCTATATTAGCCTTGCCTCCGTAATGAAATATCTAAAATGTTTAATAACTGTATGCATAACAGTATCTATGATTATTGGATTATCAGTATCTAATAGATACATTTTAAAGTGTTTAACATGAATAAACCTCTTAATCTTCATAAACCTCAGATGGGTTATATTTAGATAACCATTTTATATAAGGGAACTGAAGAAATGAGATTTTAAATTTCTTGCTCTAGATCTCAATTGTAGGAAACAGCCTGAATATGAACCCGATCAGCTGATTCTAGAGCCTATGTAAAATCATTTAATAAAAAATGAATTTTAAGCATCAAAGATACAAATGAAATTTCATATGCTTAGTATTGATCATGGGATGAATTTATTGAATAACTTGTTAACCGAAAGGACATATTGAAGCAAATGGTTTTCTTCCACTCATACAACATTCACTCTACTGGGGTTTTTTTGAAATAAAAAAAGGACAGTAAACTAAAGGAGAAATGATATGAGTGGAAGAAAACAGCAGCCTGAGAAGGTGATGATTTTCTCTTTCTTTTTCCTATTGTAGGTAATAGTATGGAAGATGGAACTTCAGAGCACAAGCAGTGCAATAGTCTATAGGTCAGTCTCAGTGTGTGGAGAACTGTCTACAGACCAGCTGTCAAATTCATGACATTGATTAAACATGATACTGTCCTTCATTTGGTATAGCTGTTATAGTTTTGAATAATGCAAAACTTGTTGCTCTGGTGATCAAAATAATGTTAATGTTTATAGTTTAAGAAGTATTTGATTAATTTTATTTAGATAATATTAACTTCAATGGATCAAATAAAACCTATCTGTGGTTGTTTTTCCATCTAAATATTTTAATAAGGAACAGTTATATAAATCATAATTATCCAATACAATTTTCTTCTACAATCTCTGCTGTCCAATAGAGTTAACAATTAGATGCATATAGATATCAAACATGGATGAAATGTTGAGACTTTGCTAGATTGACTAAGAAACTCTATTTCAAGTTTACTTAATTTTATTTATTTTTTGTTTTTTTTGGGGGGACTAACATAAGAGTACATACGATTAGGCTCCGTTTTTTGTAAGTTACATCTGAGCTATAGTTGAGTCCTAGACCCAGAAGGTGTGCCCTATCTCCCTATATTGTACCTGGTAGGTAGGAGCTTACTGCACCCCCTTCTTCTTGAATTTAATTGTATTTTTCTCTTCTATGAGCCTGTAGTTGTTCATCTACTAGTTTTAAATTAGTACGGAGTACCTGTGATGCTTACTTCTCCATTCATGAAATACTTTACTGAAAAGAATGTTCTTCAAGTCCATTTAAATAAATATAAAAGATCTGAAGTCTTCATCCTTTTATGGCTGAACAGTATTCCAAGATAGACATATGCAATAGTTTATTAATGCATTCATGGGTTGCTGGGCACTTGTATTGTTTCCAGGTCTTTGTAATTGTAAATTGAACTGCTGTAAGCATTCAAATGCAAATGTCCTTATGATAAAATACATTTTGTTTTCTGGACAGATACCTAGCAATGGATTTCTGGGATCAGATGGGAGGTCTACTCTTGGCTCTTTGAAGATTCTCCAGAATTATTTATTTTGAATTAAAATAAATTAAAATTAAATTGCCACAGGTGAAGCTCTAAATGGACTTTAAAGCTTTTGAGAAAAAATATAGAAAAAAGAAAAGAAAATCTTTGGGCACATAATCTGCATCAAAAATACATAATGTGTCTAGTTTATAAATGAATAGACCTGACATTCTCTAAGCAAAGTGGGATGAAAGGCACATTGAAAGCTAAAGTGGGAGTCACATCTCTTGTTATCCCTCTCAAGATACTTCTGTCCATGAATGTTGGTTTGCTCATCTCAAGAACAAAGTTTTCAATTTAGCCAGTAATTTATATCTTATTTTATTAATTATGTTTTGAGCAGCTGCCACTTGGCAGTATAGCACTACCCATAAGAGATATAAATATGAATAGAAGGAGCTGATGCCCTCAGGAAGCTCATGCTCTTGACTCTTCTCTCAAAGCAGATCCATTTAGACTGGATAAAGTGGTTCTTTTTTTAAGTTCTATTGTTACAAGGAAGACAGTCCTTCTTGCCTTCCCTAAGATTTCTTCATGCTTTCAAACTACTTATTCATGTTTTAATTCCTCATTATTTCACTGTTGCTATCTGTCCCAGACTCTTGGGGCTAATTTCCAGA
The DNA here is from genome assembly GCA_963574355.1 of Loris lydekkerianus. Taxonomy (NCBI): domain Eukaryota; kingdom Metazoa; phylum Chordata; class Mammalia; order Primates; family Lorisidae; genus Loris; species Loris lydekkerianus. Next base: position 17,461 of record CAUYPK010144819.1, read on the forward strand.
ATGAAATCCCAGTCAGGATGACTAAAACTTAAAAAACCATAAAGATACCACGACAAAAATATCAAAGAAGAAAAATTTGACAAAATTTACAAAGACGTGATGCCTTTTATCTTCTCTTGCTTTTTTATGCCCTCTCCATGTCCCCAAATCATTCTTATTCTTCCGTAATGAGAAAGAGAACTGGCACATACTATTTAAGACACTGCTTTAGTGATCACTTCAAACATTGCTTTGGGCATTGCTTCAGGCATTATGTAATTTTTCATACATTATTTAACTGAATTAAAAAGTCTCAAAACTTTGATCAAAAACAATATGGAGGCAGGACAAGTTCCAATCAGTTAGAAAAAAGATAGTGGAGAAATCCATTGATTCTTGACCTTGCATTCTTATACCCTCATTACCATACAATTACTGAGAAAATTTCTAAGGTAACCACCCCTCCCATCATACACCTTATGCCTTGACACTTCTCTTTTGACCATTGTCAAAAAGAAGGATTCACTCTAATCTGGGAAAACACTGCCCCTTTCCAAGAAATAACATAAAAATTTCTCCTTTTCTTACCCTATTATTAGACTGTTGCTTAAATAAATGGGCAAAAGGAACAATGGGATTCCTCCTCAGGGACTACTAGCCTTTACTCTTATTTGTGGAGTGGATTTTCTATACTTCTTGAATAAAATTTACTTTTATTTCATACAGTCAGCTTTCATCTGGATTCTGTCTTGACCAAAGCCAAATGACTGTTTGCACTTCAAGAATTGGGAGACACTTTCCTGTGTCACTGATAACAGCACTAATGACTAAAAAAAATGCAAGCATATTAAGAGTGGAGAAAGCTATTTTTAGCATATCCTATTCAAGCTCACTTTTGACTTAATATTTTATAAGCTTTGTACCTTTTGATTGACCAAGTCACAATCACCACAATAATAGAATAGGAGAGTTGTGACTGTTCTATGCACGTCAGCATAGAAAGATTTTCTTAACATAAAAAAAATCGGTCTAAGGGAATGAATATATATTACTCTATATGTGTATGGATGTATGAATGACAAAGTTTAACCACCCACAATTAAAGAGAAATATAAAATGCTTTAGGTCCAAACCCTTTTACACTGGAATCAGAATATTAAAAATTTACAAATTTTGGCTCAGAGCCCATAGCTCAGTGGTTAGGGCGCTGGCCACATACACCAGGATTGGCAGGTTAGGACCCAGTCCAGGCCTGCTAAACAACAATGACTAGTACAACAACAAAAAGAAAATAGCCAGGCGTTGTGGTGGGCACCTGTAATGCTATTAATGGCTATAGGTCATTTCAAAAGTTTTGTCCGTTTTTATGAGTCTACTTTAAACTGTAATATCTCAGTGAATATTTATTCAATTTAATCGAAATAGCACCATTTGAATCAGTGCACTTTTGCCAATGTAACACAAGTCGATTAATTCCGTCGGCATAAAAATTGGGTGCTCGGGATTCGATGAAGTCAACGAAGGCCGTTTTTGCTAGGTCCTGATGGGTAGAAACTTGGCAAAGGTTC
>CAUYPK010144821.1:0-11761 GCA_963574355.1 Loris lydekkerianus
GCAAGGCCCGGCCTGAAACTGCCTCTACCTAGATACAGCCAATGTGGTACCATGCCACTGGCCCGACCCTGTCACTCACCTCTTCCCCCGCCTTCTTTCCCTGCCCCTTCTCCACAATAAAAAAAAAAAAAAAAAATACAAGTATATTCAAGTTGGGGAAGGAGAAGAGAGAAAGGAGGAAGGGGAGGAGGGAAGGGGATTGCTAAACTCTCCCGGAATCGTCACAACATAACTTTATACAACACACCCCCAGGATGAAGGGCTCAACTACCAGTTGAGTGTTACCTTTGAAAAACAATGTAATTGAATCATTCCTACTCTCATATTAATCTGAATTTTAAAAAAAGAAGGGCACAGAAAGCCAAAGGACTGCAACCATGAAAAGTTTTATTATTTTAAAAAACAAAAGGCAAAATGCCAAGATACTATATAGTTGACTGTTCTATTTTACTATGACTTATGATATTTTATAAGAATGTGGCAGATATACCCTGAGCCCCAGTGAGTCATGGTTTTATATACTCCCCTCCCCTTGAGGGCAGATGGAACCTGTAACTTGATTCTAACCAATGGAATATGGCAAAGGTCGTGGGTGTCTTTCCTGTGATTAGGTCACACCATATGGCAAAGGCAGTGGGACATCACTCCCCTCATCACTCTCCTGTCTGCTTTAACAGACTAGAGTGAGAATCTCTTGAAGGATTTGAGAAATAAGCTACAGCCATGCTGTGAGAGGGCCAGGTGGCAGGGATCTGTGGGTAGCCTCTAGGACCTAAGACACCCAGCAAGAACCATGCGCCCTCAGTCACATAACGACAAGGAAACAAATTCTGGCAGCAACATAATTGAGCTTGGGACTGAACTTTTCCCCAGCCAAGACTCCAGATGAGAACACAGCCCAGCCAACTTCTTGACTGCAGCCTTCTCAGACCCTAGTAGAAGACCCAGGGAACTGTACATGCACTCCTGACATACGGAAACTAAGATCATAAATGTATGTTTTTTTAAACCACTAAATGTGTGGTAATTTGTTACACGGTAGCAGAAAACTAATACAGATAATATATTCAAGGCAGATACAGTGGCTCACATCTATAATCCCAGTACTTTGGGAGGCTGAATCAGGAAGATAGCTTGAGGCCAAGAGTTTGAGACAACCTGCTAGGCAACATAGTGAGACCCTGTCTTTACAAAATATTTTAAAATTAGCCAGTCATGATAGTGCTTGTAGTCCCAGCAACTCAGAAGGGTAAGGCAGGAAGATTGCTTCAGCCCAAGAGTTTGAGGTTACAGTGAGTGCTAATATACTCCAGCCTGAGAAAAAGAGCAAGACACTTTCTCTAACACTAATAATAATATATTTATAAAAAGAAACAGGAGTTTAGAAGAAACTGTAAAGTTGTGATGTTGTAATGTCCAAGTCTCAAGAAAGAGGAAGCAATTAACTGGACAAATGCTCCCAAGGCTAAGGTCAAGGATGACAAAGACATCTCTCTGGATTGAGCAGTTTCAGAGCAGTGGGCAGGTCAGAAGGTGGGTGGCAGCTAGTGTGTTGAGAAGTGAATAAGAGATGAGGAACTTAGACACTGACCAAGAAGATTATCAGGAAGGAAGATTGAAAGGAAGGAACATCTCACTGCATGGGGGTTTTGTTTTTTTTAATAAACCAGGAGAAACTTAAACATGTTTAGCTGAGCATCTCAAAGGTTCTTATTCATAATGGAATGGTTTAGTTCAATGACTCTCAACCTGCTCTACACATTAGAACCACCTCAGGAACCTTGACAAAGTCCCTGTCCACAGCTCCATCCATGCAATAGAATATGTGGAACGATAAACAGGAACAAAATACTAATACATGCTACAACATGGAGGAACCTCAAAAAGCATGCACAGTGGAAGAAACCAGCCACAAAAGGCCACTACTACATGATCCTACTTACATAAAATGCAAAAAAAGAAAAAGGCAATTCTATAGAGACAGGAAGTACCTTAATAGTTACCTGAGATTGAAGGTGGGAATAAGGATTAACTAAAAACTTGTTTTGTTTTTTAGCATTGCCCCATGAAACACACTTTTTCAATTCCTGTGTCCCCAGGTTCTGGCATCTGGTAGCCCACACTTCTATAAGGATAACTTTATATCACCAGATGACCCTTGCATGGGGTATACCTTTGAGGATGACCCCCAGCCACTGCCTCTCAGGGTGGGTGACTCAGAGGCAACCTTGAGTGAGACTCAGGAATGCAAACTGCTTCCAGCCAACCTTGTCTTATAATCTGCTTCCTGCCAGAGCATTGGCTTTGAATGTTTTAGATATGCAAACCGGTAACAGTTACTCTGTTTCTTAAAGTTCAAGGGATATAAGTCAACCTTTCCAAGTAGATGTCTTTAAGTCCACCATACAGACACACATACACACACACAAGTTCATCTAAATTTATTTATTTTTTGAGACAGAGTCTCACTATCTTGCCCTTGGCAGAGTGTTGTGAAGTCACAGCTCACAGCAACCTCAAACTCTTGTGCTCAAGTGATTCTCTTGCCTCAGCCTCCCAAGTAGCTGAGCCTACAGGCACCTGCCACAACACCCAGCTATTTTTTGGTTACAGTTGTCATTGTTGTTTAGCAGGGCCGGACTGGATTCAAACCCGCCAGTTCCCGTGTATGTGGCTGGCACCCTAGCCGCTGAGCTACAGGCGCTGAGCCTACAGACACTTTTACTCTTTAGTTTATTTGCTCTCTACTCTCTTCAACCCCAAATGATATTTAGCCTTTTCTTCATAGTCTGGAGGCTAGCAACAGGCCAGTGTTGGAAAATCCAATTCAGAAGACTACCGAAGTCCTACCAAAACAGTCTAGCACCTTGTTTTAGAACATAGGAACCCTTGGCCTCTATTGCTCCCAGCTTCAGAAATGCATCCAAAACTCTAACACAGGAATACTCTAATTTTAACATCTTCAAATATCTGTTTCATCTCATGTTGACTAACTACTGCATCCAGAAAATTTGATAAGCAGATCTAATTTAAAGGGGTGTGTTTCCTCTGGGAAAAAAGCATGGGAAGAGGAATGAGCTACATGGAAAAGATAGGTGAGCTCAAGCTGTGAGTTGACAGCACACAGGCATTTTCTGGGGCATAATGTGGTGGTTTGTAAAACTTTAAGGGGCTTTCACTGGCTCATCACTTCACATGGTTACGCTGTGATTAGCATGCTGAGTGGATGTGTGCTCTTGTGAAATATCATCATCATCGCCCAGGTTTACTCACCTGGAAACACACTCTGCTCCAATAAGACAATGCTCCGAACAACAAGTTTCTTTATCACAGGCAAAACTTTTTCATTTACCAGGATGTAGCTGAAACACTTTCTTCTTAGTAAGGTATCACAAGAATGGAAAAATAAATATCCAGTGTACTCAATACTAATATGAAACCAATATACAAACAATTACATGCTCATATGAGCAATAGAACACAAATGTAGTCTAGTATGTGGGCATGGGGCAGGGGGGAGGGGAAGAGAAGGGAGTTCGGGGAAGACAATTGGCAGAAGGAGGGAGGGCATGTGGTGGAATCTGACCTACTGCGCATATTGTGAGCTCCCGGGGTGAGGGGCTCTTTTACAACTGGAACTTTACCCTGGAAGTGAGAACAATGTAATCTAAAAATTGTATCCTCATAATAATTTGAAATAAATAAAATAAAATACGAGAATTGTTCACCATTAAAAAAAAAAGTTAGATGTGTCAAATTTTGCCACATCCAGTATGCGGTCCAGACCTGGAACCACCAAGCTATGGGGTTTTCCTTTTTTGTAGATAGAATCTCACTCTGTCAACTGGGCCAGAGTGCTCTGGCCTCAGCCTAGCTCACAGCAACCTCAAACTCCTGGGCTCAAGCAATCCTCCTGCCTCAGCCTCCAAAATAGCTGGAGTTATGCACCACTATGCTCAGCTGGTTTTTCGATGTTTAGTAGAGATGGAGTCTCACTTTGCTCAGGCTGGTCTTGAACTCCTGAGCTCAGGCAATCCACCCTTCTTGTCTCCCAGAGTGCTAGGATTACAGGTGTGAACCACCGCACCCAGCCCAAGCTGTGGTTTATTGTGGCCCATGCCACATTTCTATTAAGGTAATAGTTCAGACATGTGATAAATTTGAAGCAGCTCATCATCATTTCTTCACATTGAAATAAACAATTGGTTCTTCTCTAGCATGGAGGTCACACACATTTTCTACAAAGGACTGCATGATAAATAATTTTGGCTTTGTAGGCAGTACAGTCTCTGTCGCAACTACTCGACTCTGTCATTGTAGCATGAAAACAGCCGCAGATGTGAAGTTAAGTGTATGAACATGGCTATGTTATAATAAAACTTTATTTACAAAAACAGGCAGTGGCCATATTTGGGCCATGGGTTGTAGTTTACTGACCCCTGCTCTGTCAGATGATAGGTAATCATCCTCACAGAAAGAAAAGTAGGAGGTATTTTCCCAAATAATTTGGTTCCTTTTGGTCTTATTTGTTGCCCAATGAATTGAACATCTATGGGGAAGAATTTTTATACACTCTAATAAATTTAGGTGGGAAGAATACAGGAGAGAAGTTGAAAATTCTGGAGAAATTAGAGATTATTGATGGAATAGAGACCCCAATAACCCAGGGGGGATTCCAAGGAACAGATGAGTGGACTCTTGGCTCATAGGAAGGGGAAGCAGGAGACCAAGATGGCCACTATTGACTGATGGCATCTGTAACCACCTGCTGAGAGGACAGCAGCTATCAAGAGGCATGAGAACAGAAAATGTTTGAAATTGCCTGTTTGACAATGAGTAAGAAAGCTAAGTAGGGACATGGGAGGCCTGGGGACCAACCACATTGAGGCCTTAATCAACTCATGTTAAAAACAAAGCAATGCCACAGCTCACCAGGTGCTGGTGAGTGTTAAAAACAAATAATAAAATAAATAAAGCAAGTTCATCGAGGTATTCAAGAATCCTAGAATGTCCCGGTGGCTCATGCCTATAATCCTAGCACTCTGGGAAGCCACAGTGGGTAGATTACCTGAGCTCACAGGTTCGAGACCAGCCTGAGCCAGAGCAAGACTTCGTCTTTAAAAAAAATAACCAGATCCATGAATGGATTAATAAATTGTGGTATATGTACACCATGGAATATTATGCAGCCTTAAAGAAAGATGGAGACTTTACCTCTTTCATGTTTACATGGATGGAGCTGGAACTTATTCTCCAAAGTATCCCAGGAATGGAAGAAAAAGTATCCAATGTACTCAGCCTACTATGAAACTAAACTATAGCTTTCACATGAAGGCTATAACCCAACTATACCACAAGAGTATGAGGAAAGGACCAAGGAAGGGGAAGGGAGGGGGGAGGTTTGGGTGGGGGGAGGGTGATGGGCAGGGCCACATCTATGGTGCATATTTTTATCTATAATAATAATAATAATAATAATAATAATAATAATAATAAAGATAATAATAAAAAGAAAAAAAAAGCCAAAAAAAAAAAAAAAAAAAAAAAAAGAACAGGCAAGAAATAGCAGAAGACACTAACAAATGGACGAACCTACCATGCTCGTGGCTGGGAAGAATCAATATTGTTAAAATGTCTATTCTACCCAAAGCAATCTGCAGATTCAATGCATTCGCCATTAAAATAGCAACATTATATTTTGAAGACCTTGAAAAAATAATACCTTGCTTTGTATGGAACCAGCAAAAACTTCATAAAAACAAAGTCTGCGGCATTACCCTACCAGACTTCAGGCTATATTACAAGTTCACAGTAATCAAAACCGCATGGTATTGGCACAAAAATAGAGACATAGACATATGAAACAGAATAGAAAACCAAGAGATGAAACCAGTCTCTACTTGCCGTCTGATCTTTGATAAACCTAACAAAAGCACACAGGGAGGAAAGAATCCCTATTCAACAAATGGTTCTGAGATAATTAGATAACCACATGTAAAAGACTGAAACTGGACTCACACCTTTCACCCCTTACAAATATTGATTCAAGATGCATAAAAGACTTAAACCTAAGACACAAAATGATAAAAATCTTGGAAGATAGTGTGGGGAAAACCTGTGACAATGTTGGACTGGGGAAAAGTTTTATGACAAAGACTTTTTAGTGGCCATCGCAACAACAAAAATTAACAAATGGGACTTAATTAAGCCTAAAACCTTCTGTATAGCTAAGGACACAAGTAAAGCAAAAATACAACCTTCAGAATGGGAAAAGATATTTGCAGGGTATCAGTCTGACAAAGGGTTGATAACTAGAATCTACAGAGAACTCAAATTAATCAACAGAAAAAGAACAAACAATCTCATCTACCTCTGGGCAAAATATATGAACAGACAAATGATTAACAAACATTTGAAAAAATGTTCTTCATCCCTATTCATCAGAGAAATGCAAATCAAAACCACCCTGAGACATCACCTAACCCCAGTGAGAATGGCCCACATCACAAAGTCTCAAAGCTGCAGACGCTGGCGTGGATGGGGAGAGAAGGGAACACTTTTACGTTGCTGGCAGGAGTCAAACTAGCACAACCTGTTTTAAGAAAGTATAGAGAATCCTCAAAGAACTCAAATTAGACATCCCATTTGATCTTGCAATTCCATTACTTGGCATCTACCCAGAAGAAAAAAAATAATTTTATCATAAGGACATTTTCACTAGACTGTTTCTTGCAGCTCAATTTACAATCACCAAAACGAGGAAATGACATAAATGCCTACCAACACAGGGATGGATTAACAAGCTGTAGTGTATGTGTACTATGAAATACTATCCAGCCATTAAAAAAGATGGAGACTTCACATCTTTTGTGTTAAGTTTGAGTTGGAACACATTCTTCTTAGTAAAGCATCACAAGAATGAAGAAGCAAGAATCCAATGTACTCATTTTTTTTTTTTTTTTTTTTAGACAGAGTCTCAAGCTATTGCCCTAGGTAGAGTGCCACAGCATCAAAGCTCACAGCAACCTCAAACTCTTGGGCCCAAGCCATTCTCCTACCCCAGGCTCCCCAGTAGCTAGAACTACAGGTGCCTGCCACAATGCCTGGCTATATATATATATATACATATATACTTTTTTTTTTTTTTTTTTTGGTGCAGTTTCCATTGTTGTTTTAGCTGACAGCCAGTTGAAACCCACCAGCCTGAGTGTATGTGGTGGATGCCCTACCCACTGAGCTACCGGCACTGCCCTAAGTACTCAATTCTAATATGAAGGCAGAGTAGATGATCTAGTACAAGGTGGAGGGTAGGGAAATTAGAGAATGGGAAGAGGGGGAGAGGGGGGTCATGCTGCATGGTACACCTCTTGGGGGCAAGACACAATTATAAGAGGGACTTTGCCTAACAAACACAATCAGTGTAACCTAAATCTTTGCATCATTAATGAATTCCAAACAATAAAAAAAAATATATCTCTTGAGCCCAAGAGTTCCAGGTTGTTGAGGTTGCTTTGAGCAATGATGATGCCGTAGCACTCTACTCTGGGTGACAGAGTGAAATTCTGTTTCAAAAAAAAAAAAGAAAGAAAAGAAGGAAGGAAGGAAGGAAGGAAGGAAAAGAAAAGAAAAATAAGAAAAATGAGTAGCAGCAAGAATGAAGATATCTAATCATAGAACAAAGACTTTTTTTAAAAGTTTGGAGTAAGTGGCAGAACAGAATATAGATATTATAAGAGCTAATTACCTAGGAAAAAATACAATTAATATTTATGAGTAGAGGAAGATGGGAAAGAAGATAAAAGTTAAAATAAAGCTAGAAGATGGCCTTGCCAGTAGTAACTGGGACTCAAAGGGTAATATCTAAAGTGACAAGTAAACTGATAGAAGAATAGGCATTCTTTAACAAGACAAAGGTAAGTATTAGGAAAGTTGATAATATTGACTAAAAGTGGATAAGAAAAGAAAGTATACAAACTATAATAACTTTGTAGAGACTTAGAAAACTATTAAGAAGTCTGAACTACCAAGAATTGGACCAAAACACTCCAATAGACTTTAATTTACTTCTTTCAGTCCAAGACACATCAATATTAAAAATCTAAACAACACAATCAAAAAAGCATATTATTAACATACAGGGTGTCCATAAAGTTTAAGTGCAACTTAAAGTAGTTTTACATTGTAAATTGCACACGAACTTTATGGACTCACTGCCTCTTAAATTTAGTGCCTCGAAAATAAAGAATAAAATTTACCCTTAGTTTTTTAAGTTATATTCAAGAAAACTGATGAAAAAGAGAAAAATTTCAACAAAATTTCTAAAGTGAAAACAATACAGACCATGCTTTCTAATTTCAATATAATAATTCTGGACAGCAAGAAGCAGCTAACTAATTCCTCTTTAAATTACCAGTATATTAAAAATATAACACACTGTTATCAAATGGGATTTATTCAAAAAATGCAAGGATGTTTAATTCTCAATTTATAGTATGTTAATATATTTAAGTATATTTGATACCATCAAGTTAAACATTTGAACAAATTAAAAATCTGTTCATAAAAAAAACTAAATAAAAGATGACCTAAGGCAGGGGTCCTCACACTTTTTAAACAAGGGGCCAGTTCACTGTCCCACAGACCGTTGGAGGGCCAGACTATAGTTTAAAAAAAAAACTATGAACAAATTCCTATGCATACTGCACATATCTTATTTTGAAATAAAAAACCAAACAAACAAACAAGCAAACAAACAAAAAAAGAAAACAAATACAATATTTAAAATGAAGAACAAGAAAAGTTAAATCAACAAACTTACCAGTATTTCAATGGGAACTATGGGCCTGCTTTTGGCTAATGAGATGGTCAACGTCCGGTTCCATATTTGTCACTGCTAGTCGTAACAAGTGATACAACTGTGCATCAGTTAGTCTAGATCTGGTTGGAGATTTCAGATGTTTCATTCTGGAAAAAGTCTGTTCACAGACATAAATGCTGCCAAAGATGGCTGCCAGTTTGAGTGCATGGTTCCTGAGATTAGGGTATGTCTCAGAGAGGAGATATACATAGAAATTAGGAAGGCTGCTTGACTTGAATGTGTCTTTCAGAGAGTCACAATTCTGCAGTTCAGCCAGTTCCATTTGGCAAATTATATCCGCATTTTCAGTGTCAATAGAAAATGGGTTACAGAAAAGCTGTATATCCTATTCATGGATATGAAGCTCTTTAAATCTAAATTGCAACTCCTTTTGCAACTTTTCCAGTGAATCCACACGTTTTGTTTGGAGATGTAACCAATGGTTTTTCTGCTAACAGATTTTGAGTTGTGGGGAGATGGCAGAAATTTTCCTCCTTCACTTGTTTGATGAGGAGGCCTAATTTTACTTCAAGTGCTTTCACATGTGATTGCATATCACAGATAAGCTTCCCCTTTTCTTGAAGTTGCACATTGAAACTGTTGAGTAGCTCTGTTACATCTATCAGAAAGGCAAGGTGCCATTTCCATTCTGCATCATTGAGCTCTGGTTCTTCTTTGCTTTTTGAAAGCAGAAAAGCTGTAATCTGTGGAAGTATGTCATAGAAATGTTTCAGAACTCTCCCTCGACTCAGCCAATGGACTTGTGTGTGGTACAGAACATCTTCATAGGCAACATTTAGCTCAGACAGAAATTTCTGAAATTGTCTGTGGTTTAGTGCATTAGCTCTAATGACGTTAACACAAGATACCACAGTTTTCATAACAGAGTCCCACTTCAGTGATTTACTACACAGTGCTTGTTGGTGAATAAGACAGTGTATGGCTATTGGATGAGAATGGTTATGTTTGTCCATCACTTGGTTAATGTGAGCAATTACTCATTTTTTAGACCCTACCATGCTAGTTTAACCCAGTCCAGCTCCAACCCATTCACAGTTTGGCAAACCTTTTCATAGATATCCTGTCCTGTAGTTGGTTCTTGGAAGCTTTGCAGTGCAGCAAGCTCTTCTGTGACTTCAAAATAGTCATTCATCCCATGAATAAAAATTAGAAGTTGTGCAGAATCATGAACATCATTACTTTTATCGAGTGCCAAGGAAAAATAGGAAAGTGTTTTTGCAGAGTTTTGTAAATGCTGATGCAAATTGTCTCCTATTTCTTCAATCCTTCATGTAATTGTAGGTCCTGAAAGACACTGTACTAAATAAATCGGCCTTCTCTGGACGCATCTCTTTGGCAACAGAAAGAAGGCATTCTTTAACAAATTCTCCCTCCACGAGTGGTCGGCCAGTGCATGCTATTATCTTGGCAACATGAAAACTTGCTCACAGTAATGAAATATTTAGCTGCTTCTGCTTCACAAAAGTATTTTGCTGAGTTGTCAATGTATATTTCAGTTTTAATATTTTATCTTTTCTCACTTCTCCAACCAAATAATCATATTTATCTTTATGTTGAGCTTGATGGTGTTGATGCAAATTATATTCTTTGAATACAGACACTATATTCTGGCACAGCTCTTTCCTTGTACTGTATGAAAAAGTAATCATAAGTCCACTGATCTTTGAATATCCTACACTCTGACTCAATTTTTCTCTTTCTTGATATCATTGTTTCCTACGGATTTCAAATTGCTATTAGTAAAATACCAACATATATATACAGTGCTACAAAAATAATATACCAGCAATAACTTTGCCCACACAGAGACGTATAGACTGCACTGCCCATCAATGCAGTCTGATCAGTGCCCATTAATGCAGTCTAATCAGTGCCCATCAATGCAGCCTTGCCAGTCCACATCATTTCAGCCTCACCAGTGCCCATATTGGTGGAACTCTGATTTTACCTCAGGCTCACACTGGTGCGATGCGGGAACCAGCATGATTACAGAGCTGGCTCCTCCACCACCTTTCCAGTTCATACTACACTGTGTGAACCACAGTGCGATCTGTGAACTCGCACAGGAATCTAATTATATGGGTGAGAAGACCCATGCAATCAGATTCCACCGCAGGGAAAAAGAAGGCACGTATCCCTTTTTTCTTCTGAATATATGCTTGTATGGCTGAACTTGCACTGCTCACAGATTGCAATAGTGTGAACTGGGGCTCACACAGCATGCAACATACAACATCATACACAACTGAATAGCAATCAGAATATTAATGTACTTACTATCAATTACATTGGATTTCCTACTCCTTTGCTGTCTGAAGAGCCAGATTAAATTCCCATGGGGCCTAGGCAGATTACCAGTTTGGGGTCCCCATGTGATAATGCTGAGAACTGACCATTTGCATTAACACTGACCGCTGACAATTTGTGTTAATACTGAATGCTGACCATTTGCATTAACAATGAGCACTTACAATTATCATTACCACTGAGCACTATTTGCATTACCTCTGAGCGCTGACCATTTGCATTACCTCTGAGCACTGACAATTTGCATTAGCACTGAGGGCTGACTATTTGCGTTATCACTGTAATGCAACCCCCCTAGAAACCAACCACCCCCAACCACCTAACCAACTTTATTTATTTATTTATTTTATTAAATCATAGCTGCATACATTGATATGATTATGGAGCATCATACACTAGCTTCACAGACCATTTGACACATTTTCATCACAATAGCTAACATAGCCTTCCTGGCATTTTCCCAGTTACCGTGCCAAGACATTTACATTCCACCTTTATGAAGTTTCACATATACCCTTGTTAGATGCCCCACAGGTGTAATTCCACCAGTACCCTTCCCTCTACCCACTTCCCCCC
>CAUYPK010144829.1:0-21985 GCA_963574355.1 Loris lydekkerianus
GAAGAATGTATTTCAACCCCATCCAGGTAAATGTAAAAGATGTAAAGTCTCCATCTTTTTATGGCTGAATAAGTCCATGGAATACATATACATAGTTTGTTGATCCATTCATGGGTTGATGGGCCCTTAGGTTGCTTCCACAACTTGGCAATTATGAATAGAGCTGCAATAAACATTCTGGTGCAAATGTCTTTGTGGTACAATGATTTTTGTTATTTTTGGGTAGATACCTAGTAATGGGATTGCAGGATCAAATGAAAGGTCTAATTTTAGATCTTTGAGGATTCCCCATATTTCTCTCCAAAAGGGCTGTATTAGTTTGTGATTCACCAGCAGTGTAGAAGTGTTCCCTTCACTCTATATCCACACCAGCATCTGGTGTGTTGTGACTTTGTGATGTGGCTAATCCTGCTGGGGTTAGATGATATCTGAAAGTGGTTTTGATTTGCATTTCTCTGATGATTAAAGACGATGAGCATTTTTTCATGTTTCTTGGCCATTCATTTGTCATCCTCTGAGAAGTTTCTGTTCAAATCTCTTGCCCATTTAATAGAGGAGTTTGTGTGAGCTTCTTTCATTGTTTAATTTGAGTTCTCTATAAATTCCAGTTATCAGGCCTTTGTCCAATTCATAACATGCAACAATCTTCTCCCATTCCAAAGGCTGTCTGTTTGCTTTGTTTGTAGTACCCTTAGCTGGACAAAAGTTTTTTAGTTTGATCAAATGCAGGTTATTTATTTTTGGTGTTGCTATAATTGTTAGGGGGTCTTCCTCATAAAGAGTTTTCCCAGGCCAACATCTTCGAGTGTTTTCCCCACACTCTCTTCTACAATTCTTATTTTCATGTCTTAAATGTAAATCTTTTATCCAACAAGAATCAATTTTTGTCAGTGGTGCGGGTCCAGTTTCAGTCTTCTACGTGTAGATAACCAGTTGTCTAGAATAAGTAGCCTTTATTCTAATAAAGAATTAAGAATAAATCAGCCGTTAGACAAATTATCAGGTGAATTTAGACAAATTATAGATGCAGAAAAAAGGTCCTTTTGCCAAAAAACAAAAAAAGAGAGAGACAGAAAAAGAGAAGAAACAAATTAAGTAGTGCTAGTAAAGAGTTTGAATTAGCACAGCCCATCTGGAAAGCACAGTGGTCAAACCAAGTTTGAACCAAAAAGTTTGTTAGCCCTTTGACAGGCACTCTTGGAAATAACTTCTACAAAAGTCATGTAGGTAAACTATCCATTGCAATGTTAACCAGAATGGGGAGTAGGGAGTTACATGCATGAGAAAATGAAGATGTCTATTGTCATACTGAACAAAATAGGAGCAAATTTTGGAATAAAACCTGAAAACAGTCACAATGTCCAACAATAGAGATACAATGTAGTAAAATATAGCATCGATGTGATTAAATACATAGCCATTAGAAATGATGATCATGACACTTGTGTAAAGACAGAAAAGTACTTTTTTTTTTTTTAATTTTTTTTATTGTTAAATCATAGCTGTGGGCATTAGTGCAATCGCCTGTACCCATTCTAAGATGCACCATAGATGTAGCCCCCCCTATTACTCTCCCTCCACCAAAACCTCCCCCCTCCCTTCCCCTTCCTTGGCCCTTTCCCCATAGTCTTATGCTATAGTTGGGTTATAGCCTTCATGTGAAAGCTGTAATTTAGCTTCATAGTAGCTAAATTGGATACTTTTTCTTCCATTACTGAGATACTTTGCTAAGAAGAATATGTTCCAGCTCCATCCGTGTAAACATGAAAGAGGTAAAGTCTACATCTTTCTTTAAGGCTGCATAGTATTCCGTGGTATACATGTACCACAATTTGCTAGTCCATTCGTGGGTCAATGGGCACTTGGGCTTCTTCCATGACTTAGCAATTATGAATTGGGCTGCAATAAACATTCTGGTACCGATGTCTTTGTTATATTGTGACTTTTGGTCTTCTGGGTATAAACCTAGTAAAGGAATTACAGGATTGAATGGCAGGTCTATTTTTAGGTCTCTAAGTATTCTCCAAACCTCCTTCCAGAAGGGATGTATTAGTGGGCATTCCCAACAGCAGTGTAGAAGTGTGCCCTTTCCTCCACATCCACACCAACATCTCTGGTTTTGGGATTTTGTTATGTGGGCTACTCTTACTGGGGTTAGGTGATATCTCAAAGTAGTTTTGATTTGAATTTCTCTGATGATTAAGGATGATGAGCTTTTTTTCATGTGTTTGTAGATTGTGCATCTGTCTTCTTTGGAGAAGTTCCAATACTTTCTATGTTCTCAACAAAGGTTTATTGGATGAATGAATGACTGGATGAACAGATGAAGGTTCCTCCTAGAAAACATTTCTCTGGAGTCAAAGTTGGCCCATCAGTTGGGTCGTCTTAGCCTTTTGCTGGGTTCTGGTGTGTTTTGGGCATGCTTAACTTGTTTAGATGTGCAACTCTCCTTTGTGGGAATTAGAGAAGGACTGTTGGCCTTGGACATCTGATTGCTTTTGAGACCAAAATATTTGTTTTTCTTCTGGCCTTGCCAAGTATAAAAAAGCATTGATTCACTTATCTACACAAACAGTATTTATCGAGTGTCTGCAATGTGCAATGCTCAGTGCTGGTCACTATGTAAGACACTAACATAAATCTGATACAGAAATGGTCTTTAAAGGAGACCCCATAGAGTTATGTGATGCTACAAATAACCACAAACTAGGTATAAAATGTTGGATACCACCAAAAAGATATGCATTTGAATAGACTCTTGGGACACAGTTCATGTTTTAATATGAGGAGATGAGAAGGGATTCAATTATAAAGAGGTAACTTTATTCATTTTTCATATAACAAAGTATGTATTGCTTATATAAAAAAGAGCTTATTTGGAGACTTTTAACTTATAATTTAAACTGATCCTGAAGTTTCTCATGAAACTTGTTTACTTTGGAAACCTTTTTTTTTTTTTTGAGACAAATTCTCACTTTGTTGCCCTTGGTAGAGTACTGTGGCATCATAGCTCACAGCAACCTCAGACTGTTAGGTTCAAGCAATCTTCTTGCCTCAGCCTCCCAAGCAGCTAGGATTGTGCCTGGCTATTTTTAGAGACAGGGTCTCACTTTTGTTCAGGCTGGTCTTGAACTCCCGAGCTCAGGCAATCCACCTGCCTTGGCCTCCCAGAGTGGTGGATTATAGGCATGAGCCACCATGTCTGGCCTACCTTGGAAGCTTTAATAAAAGTCTTTAAGGGATTCTTTAGGTATGAAACACTCCTACAAGTTCTAAGGAATTTTCTCGATGGTTTCCACCAATTTTTTACAATGACAGAGAAAATTTTATTTTATTTGTTTATTTATTTAATTTTTTGGGACAGAGTCTCACTCACCCTTGGTAGAGTGCCATGGCATCATCATAGCTCACAGCAACTTCAAACACTTGGGTTCAAGCAATTCTCCTGCCTCACCCTCTTGAGTACCTGAGACTAACGGTGCCTGCCACAATACCCAGGTAGTTTTTCTATTTTTAGTAGAGATGGGATCTTGCTCTTGCTCAGGCTGGTCTCTAATTCCTGAGCTTAGGCAATCTGCCCACAATGGCCTTCCAGAGTGCTAGGATTGCGGGCATAAGCTACTGAGCTCGGCCAAAAAAGAAAATTTTATTCAAGCATTTTGAGTTTTTGTGTTCAGACCTTTCTTTCATGGTTAGCAGACAGGAGAGAAATCTGATGCATGGAGAGACTGAAGCCATGAAGAAGATCACAGACCCAGATTACTCGGCTTGGAGAAGTAGCTGCGATCTCAACCAGCCACAGTCGGCTTTGAGTTGCATATAAAGAATCTTCTGTAGTCGGCAAAGTAGGTGAGGATTTAGTATGTATCACTCTTCTTTAATTAAGTGCAGGGACAAAGAATAGCACTTAATTACTACGGTCCTTGTAGGGAACACTTAATTTAACAGTCTTTGTAGGAAACCCAGTACTATAGCTGTGGTGTAAGAGAAATGAAAACCCTTCAGAAGAGTGGATAAAATGATATTTTTAGCCTTAATTATCTGCAGTCTGTTAGTCAGGAGGAACTGGGGACTTATCTCAGGACAACTGTATTTCCTTTAGAGGTCATTATTTCATAGTATGCTTAGTATTGATAAATTGCCAGGATTCTTCTTATGACTGTGTGTTCCCGGGTTCTCAGTAACTTCTTTTGTCATACTCATAACATTCTGAAAAAGAATCTCTATACATATAATTAAATGTATGGGTCTTTACAAAAGTTCTGAGGCAGGCAAAAAAATCAAGAAACATAAAATCTGCATGGACAGAAACAAATGAAGCCCTCTCAGGAACTCTGAGAAGCCGAGCAAGTTGAAATTTGCATGGGTGAATCAGAAAGGACGCTGTGGACTGTGTTTCTTGGAAGTGTAATTATGGACTATCACACAGCCTGTCTCAAAACTTTTGTGGTCACCTGCGTGAGTGGAATCTACCGGATCAATGGAGTCCATATCAGGGTGGGCAAAACTAGGTAAGTAGAGTTCTGTTTGGATATGATACAACTTACATTGTTTTTGAAATTTGTAGACCTAAACTCACTAATTTATGTGTGGGTACATGTTTGTTTACTTACTATTCATCCACCTTACAAATTAGGTTAAATGACTATTTATTAAGTACCTGCTATAAGTACGGAATTGCACTAAATATTTTTCTAAAAGAGTATAGAGAATTATGTCAAAAATAGCTCTCTAGACCAGGCAAACCTAGCTATCCCTTCCCAAGTCAACCCAATTCCAGGTAATAAGGGAGGATTCCTAGCTTAAGCAAAAGTCTGAAGACCAGAAAGTACCCAGATAGTCTGGGCTACAGCCCAGAGTTTGTAAAAGGAAAGGGGTGAAGGACAAAGTTAGATTACATATCTCTTAGAGGACACATAAGTTATGAAAAGTATAAATAAGCTTTCCCTTTAAACTACATAATATTTAATTTAAAAAAAAAAAAAAAGAACTCCCAAGGGTAGCTAATTCTCAGGGGAAAACAAATAAATTGGTGATTGTAAGTCTTGGAGATCACTTCTATTAGCTGATCCATGGCAAATCCCACCCACTCTGGGCCTCCAGTAAAAGGCAAGCACAGGAATGGGTGGCCTCTTAGCCTTCAGCCGGGCCTGAGATCTCCTTGTCCCACTGCCAAGTATCCTGGGTGATATGGCTCATTATGGGTCATTTTCGGAAAGTAAATGATTCATAATTTGAAGAAATTGGAGTCACTGATTTCTGCTTTTATTTCTGTATTAAAAAAAAAGAAAAAAAAATAGGCAGGTGAGTTGAGAGAAAATAAAAATCCATTTAATAAACATTCTCCCACTTATTAGTAAATTCTGATACGTCCTGAGCCCCAAATACCAAATGGCTTGCAAAGAGCAGTCAGAGAAAACACTCTGTTCACCAAAGGCTTCCTGTCTTGGAGCAGAATTTGTTGGGTGGTGGTCACATTCCATCCAGGGCAGCAAAGGGAGAGCAGAGAGTGGACCAGGGAGGTCTCAGCTCAGGCTCTGGTCAGCTTTAGGTTTCTATGTGTGTTATAGAAAAGGCACAGGCACAGGTGGATTTGGAAATGGACATAATGAGAAGCCCACACATTCACTGAGTAGGCAAGTCATTACTTTATCTTAAGAAACAAAACAAAACAACGCAAAACAGAATCACAGACAGGTTAAAGAAGAAAGGCCAACCTGCTTCAAAAGTTTCCTCTAAAACGTGAAGGGATATCTGTCCGGAAAACACAATGATTGGCCATTTGAAAGTTGAGAGTAAGTAAATCACATGAAGACAATTTTTTTTTTTTTTTAAATTTCAGATTAACATGAGGGTACACACAGGTGAGTTACCTTGTTTGCATTTGTAAGGTAAAGACCAAGTTGTAGTTGTGTCCTTCACCCAGCAAAAGTCCCACATTACCTGCGCATTGCTTCCTTGGGGTGCCAACTCGCTGAAACCTCTCCCTCCCTCCCCACTTCTTGAATTTAGTTGAGTTTTTCTCTCAGGGGAGCACCAGTTGTTAACCTACTAGCTTCGACTTAGCATTGAGCAGGTGCAATTTCTTATTTTTCCATTCCGGTGATATTTTACTTAGAAGAGTGTTCTCCAAACCCTTCTAGGTCTGAAGGTCTTGTCAAATGCAGCAGTCCATGACAAATTTGTAGTTGGAATGGTAGGTCATTTAAAAGCATGGTGTTAAGGAGCAGAATGTTTTTATAAGTCAGATGACCATTTACTGAGGCTGTTTCCATTTTCCGTTGAAGACTGTACAGAATTGAGCAGTTTCTCATAATTACTGGGTTTTGTAGCCATTCCCCCCCTTTTGTGTGGATAGAATTAATTTTCTCCATGTATACTCTAGATGGACTCCGTGGAATCCTGCATTTGGATTGTTTCCAAACGGACAGAGCACTTCATGGAATTAATTGTTTAGTTGTTATATAATGACAACGCTGGCATTTTCATTTTTTAAAAGAGGCTCAGATTACCATTAGTAGTATTTTGTTGTTATTGTCATTTTGCAATGAGCTTTGTTTAATCAAGAATAAGAAAAGCAATTAGAAATGTAAAATCATGGAAACTCTCACACTATTAAGAGGTCATTAAACTTGGCAAGAATTGCTGTATTCAAAATTTTGGTTTGATTCCTTGGTCTTTGGATTACATTAAAAAAACAGTGATTACATAAATTTTAATAAAATAAATGAAATTTGGCTAAATCTTAACTCATATTTCTTTGGGGGAAAAGGCAAAACCTTGTGAACTGAAGATGGACAAGCAAACTTCATTCTTAATTATGCTTTATCATTGTTTTGAAACCAAGTTTTAACCAACCAAAAATGGACCCAAATTTTGGGGGGGCCTGAAGCTTATACAGTTTTGGAAGGCCCTCTTTAAACTATGAATATAATTAGCTTTGAAGTTGGATGTTTATTGAGAATTTTTTAAAAAATAGCATCAAATTATAAACTTAAAAGCTGACAGATTCCACAAACACAGCAAAATGTAGACAATGATATCCTTTTTAGACTAATTCGTGACATGCTACTAAAATGCCTTCCCCCAACATTTCTTTGACTTATAATTTTATATGTTAGATGATTTGAAGGATTTTTCACAGACTAGCTTCTGTTATCATCGTTTCAAACATTTTCTTCCTCTGTCATTGAATGCCGGGGGACTTGCTCTCACAATGAAACTTTTGGCCCTCACTCTTGTGTCACCATGCCCAGTGAGTGCAGAGGGCGCTGCAGGGTGATTTCTAGAAGCCGTTACTGCCCCGCATGGCTAGCAATACCAATACATGGAAGTGACCACAAACTATATAAATGTGTCCCTGTAGATCCTAACTAAATGTACCCTCAACTGACCTCTTTCACTGGAATCCCCAGAATGCCCAAGGTCCCTGAAACTCTGCTTGACACTATGATAAATATGACAGAGGGGGAGGTGGAGTGGAAAGAGAGAGACATCTCAACTGAGTGCAGCTAACGTATCTTATTTCTGTAAGTGACACAAAAACACGTGCCCTTGTAAATGTACTGCCAGCCTTGGGGAGGAGGATTCAAATGGTGGTGGAGCCATCTTTGCTAATAATGTTCACTTTTCCTAATGACACTATTTTCTGGCAGAAAATCTTTCTCAGGGAGGTCATCTGTGTGCCCCTCTCTGCCCCCTCCCTCCCCGTCATCTCCCTTGAGGTGTTGGCGTTCCTGTGTGCAGTCTTCCTTCCTTCCTCGCCTTCTTTTCCTCCTCCAGGTCCCAGCTCAGCCCTGCCGCCTTCCCCTTCAGCCTCTTCCACTCAGCTGCATTTACTGCGTGTTTCCCCAGACTTGGACACGCTTCAGAACTGCCCTTCTTCTGCTTTCCACCATCTGACCACCACAGCTGACCTCCCATGCTTACCCCATCTTGGTCCCATGACACCTGCTCTTCCACACTGGAGAACATTCCAGATCCTGGGTCCTTCCACTTCTCATTTCTAGTGGCCTTTCCACGGCCTCAATCTTTCCCACTTAGCAGCCTGGACTCTGTGGTCTATCACTTCCAACACTCTCTGACCTTCCCTGTTTCCCTTTAGCCTCCTGGTCCACTTCTTCTTGAGCTCAGAGGCTGCTCATTCCTTTCCCACCCTGCCTTCCCCACTGGCTCCTCAGGGGGGATGCCATGTTGCATCCACTCTCGAGCTCAGGTGTCGTCCAGGTAAATGACCAACCTGCATCTCAGCTCCGTCTCTCTCTCTAGCCTCCGAAATATACGTTCTCCCCTGCCGCTCCAAAAATTTATTTTGGCTAAAATCAACAACAACTTCTTTATTGGTAAGTCCAATGGACACTTAATTTTTAAAATGATGAACTATACCAAGCATTTTGAAAAGTACATATAATAGTAAGATCTATACCCTTATGTGCCCAGTGGCCAAAGATAAAGACATTATATTTTCTTAAGGTATTTAAAGTGTTTTATTTATTTATTTAGCAATAAGGTGTAAAGTTTTTTTTTGTTTCTTTAGCTGTTACAAAGGTGGCATTTATTGAACATGTAGTATTATTATGTGTTTTAGAAATTCACACCAATGGTAATGCACTGCATACCAAAAGCAGGTTCTAGAATGATATATACAGCACATTATTCTGTAACTTTTCTTTGTTGAATTAATGTTTTCAATATTTATCCACATTTTAATTTCTTAGGTAGTTTAGTTTATGAAATATTGCAATTTAATTTATCCTTTCCTCTGCAAACAACATTCTAGTGCATGCTCCTTGTGCATAGGTTGTATAGTTGTGCTTGGTGACAGTATTCACAAATCATGGGCCATGACTTTCTATGCTTTAGTAGAGAACATTACATTGTCTCCAAATGATGTCTCAATTTATGCAACCATTGTCAACATCACAGCTTCCATTTCCTCACGTCCTTGCTAATATTTGAAATTTTAATAATGTAAAATTGTCCCCAAGTTGTGGATATGAACTCGTATCTTATTTCAATTTACAATTACCTCATTATTAGATAATTTGGGCATCTTCTTGTGCATTTCCTGTTGGCATTCTTCATGTACTTTACTGTTATGTATAGTTCTTTATATATTATCACTGCTAATCTTTTACTCTTTGCTGTGTCTTTCTAATTTTCTCTTTAAAAATTGTATTTTTGATTGTCATATATAGAAAGCAGAGGGAGTTTTTCAAATCATGGTCTTACAATGCCATCTTGACTAGGAGTTTTGGATTTGCATCCTATTTTGTTTTTAAATGACCTTCCAAGTAATACTTATTCATTGTATGGATTTGGGAATTAGAGAAAAGTGTCAAGAAAAAATTACCCATTTCTGTCACAATCCATTGATGGTGTTTTGACGTGTTTTTTTTTTTTCCCCCGTTTTATTTTTCAGTGTGTATTTTTTTTCTTTAAGATATATTTTTGCATTCTGTATTTTGGCTTGAGCTAACAGATGCATTCTGCCTTTTTGTCTTAATAAATGTTTTTATTCATTTAAATAGTTCTTGTTGAGGAGAGAAATCTTTACCTTTGGAAGGAGGACAGGTGGAGGGTACAAGGTCTATCTTGGTTAGCTTGTTTAATCACAGTCCTGAGTGCTCAGATGACCCGAGAAGTCTGCTCTTTCCCAGTTTGGGTGGGTTATAACTAAAGTTCGGTGTTGTTTCAGAGTATGATTATAGCCTCCTAAAGTGCCCTCTTCTAGTAATTCACCTACTAAGAGAATCTGGCTGAGCATAATTCCTTATTAGAGCTTACTCTGGCAAATGAGACACAAAGGAAACATTTTAAACACTAAGCAGCTCTTTGGAGTAAGAGATTTTTATCTTTAGAGTAAAAAGACGTGAAGATATAAACCAAGAAAATTTTTGTTTTGTACCTTTTGGTTTATCTTCCCAAATATGAAAAACATTTACACCCCCATCAAGTATTCTTGAACTTGTTTAGTTAAAATGGAAATTTTTTTGGACTAGATGATTCAAACAATTTAAAATATCAGACTCTTTTTCAGTAAGGAAAGTAAGATATTCTGTTTGAAAACTTATCCCCAAAGTTCTGAAGGTACAGTCAAGGAATATGCCAGTAACATGAAAAAAATCTTCCTTTAGCTGTAGGTCTCTTCTGTCAAAGACATTTCTTAACTTGTCCCTTTGAGAAATTAGTTCATAAGACTTTTCTATTGACACATTTTTCAGTGGTCCTTGGAATGCAGGTTCCAGGAATACGCTGAGCTGATTCCAGAAAGGTTTGAAAGATCTCAGAGTTCCATGCTTTTGGGAAAATTTTTTAATTTTTATTTATTTTTTAAAATTATAGCTGAAGTAAAGAATGTGAGAAATTAATTAAAAATAGAAATAGGATTTGTAGTCTGTATAGCAGTTGTCCTGGTTTACCTTTTTTATAACTTACTTATAAGTACATACCCTAATCCAGAAGTTATTTGCCTATTACTAGTTGGTTAGCATTCACCCATAGGTTTTGCTGATTCAAGACAGCAAATCTTGGAAAGAAAACATCTATATGTTGAGCTATTCTCTCTATCTTAAGTCAGCAAGTGATGATCAACCTTGCCATTTCTCACCAAAATTCTAAGTGGAATTCAATCATTTTATTTCAGAAAAGCTACTTTTTTCACTCCTTAGGTGTGTACTGATTGAATTTGCAGGCAGCAAAGCTGAGTCTGATTTGCAACTCACTTTCCTGTGCAAATCTGTTGTCGCACACAAGACTTTTTGCAACTCTTTTTTGGAGTTCTCTCCTCCTCCCTCTTCTAAATCCTCTTGAGACTTTTTGTTAATGTATGCTATTCATTTTCCTCAGGAAAATTCAGCTCTGGAGCCTGGTGACAGATCTGATTCTATATAATTGATGATGAGAGTAAATTTCAGTTGCTTCTGTTCTTTGTAGCAAGGCCAGGGATGTAAGGTCATATTGGTGAGGCCCAGGCTCAGGGACTAAGGGCCTTTTGTGTTTTCTTAAGGTTTCAGGAAGTTTGAGTAGTTTATTTAGTGTAACACAGTTAAGGCAAAAATTAGATGGGTTTCTCTTAAATGGAGACGTTTGTGTGTCCATCTTTAACTGAACCACCGTCCCCGGTTCTGGTAATGTTGTAAGGCCCTGTGAGAAGGCGAGAAGTTGTACCTTTGAGCTTGTGACATTTTAACAGGCATGACCCAATTAACCTCTGACCCCTCTCAAGTTCATCAGGAAATAGACTTCAGAGCTCATTGCTTAATGGTAGGGTTGTACTTATAATTACACATTACCAAAATTAAGTCTAGTAACAGGAAATGTGTGAGAATTAATCTATAGAAACAAAAACAAACCTCTGACGAACCTACACTTTTATTAGAGTTTCTCTCTTGACTCCATTTCCCGTTAAGTCAATAAAAAACTAGGACTGCTTGTTAAATCTTCTAGAAATCTTTGGTGGCAACCCCTTTGTGAGCCCTCTCTTCTATTTCTTCAGGGGACCGTCCTGAATCTAAATGAGCCTGGTCTTTCTCGGGGGTGCTTAGGGTAATCATAACTGGTGTACTTTTACTCTGATGAGAACTTCCTACTGTAATAATTTTCATCTAAATGATGTATTCAGAAGCAGGAAGTTGGGTCCATGAACAGAGGGAAAAGATCAAGTTTGGACAGATAGGTTTACCTCTGTCAAAGGTATGTTCCTATTGGTGGATATAGTCAGCTCTCTGTAGACTCAGGCTCCATACTTGTGGGTCCAACCCATTGTGGACAGAAAAGATACTTTTTCTTGAAAAGGATGGTTGGGAGGTGGCACCTGTGGCTCAATGGGTAGGGCACTGGCCCCATATACTGAGAGTGACGTGTTCACACCCGGCCCCTGGCCGAACTGCAATAAAAAATATCCAAGCACTGTGGTGGGCACCTGTAGTCCCAGCTACTCAAGAAGCTGAGGCAAGAGAATGGCTTAAGCCCAGGAGTTGGAGGTTGCTGTAAACTGTGACGCCACAGCACTCTACCAAGGGTGACATGGTAAGACCCTGTGTCAAAAAAACAAACAAACAAACAAAAAAAAAAAACAAAGAAAGTCCTAAGGAAGAATCCCAATAATGAAAAAAAAAGAAAAGAAAATTGTAAGGAAGAGAAAATGTATTTATTATGCATTAACGTCTTCATCCCCACCGTCTTCATGTTGAGTAGGCTGAGGAGGTGGCAGCAGAGGAGGGGTTGGCTTTCTTTTTTTATTTTTATTTTATATATATATATTTTTTATTAATATTAAATCATAGCTGTGTACATTAATGCAATCATGGGGCACCATACATTGGTTTTATCGACAGTTTGATACATTTTCATCACACTGGTTAACATAGCCTTCCTGGCATTTTCTTAGTTATTGTGTTAAGACATTTACATTCTACATTTTCTAAGATTCACATGTACCCTTGTAAGATGCACCGCAGGTGTAATCCCACCGGGGTTGGCCTTCTATGTCAGGGAAGGCAGAGACAGAAGAAAGTCTGGGTACAAGTGGATGTGCATAGTTCAAACCCATGTTGTTCAAGGTCAACTGCAATTTATCACCTAGTCATGCAGCTGCAGTGGGGGTGAAGTCGCATGATGGGCGTAAGCATTCAGGATGGTGTTTGAGACGCCATGAGCATTACCCTATCGTTAGCTGGTTTATGTTGACAGTATAAATTTTTCCCTGTCAGTATGGTTGAGACGATTGATACAAATTATCTAAGAAGTCTGAGGGACCATTTGTCTGGTGATTGCAGCGGGGTCTGTGTTATCTCCCTTGGCTCTGCCTCTGGCTGAGCAGAAGATTGAGAAGGGACGGGAGGCGTGAACCTTTCCCTCCAGCAGGTCCTAAGTTTCCCAAGAGGGCATGTTTCTCTCCAGGAAGCGTAAGTCTAGCACAGAGCAAAACATGCCTATTGGCAGTGAGGCCAGTGGCAGCCCCTGTGCCTTGGTGGCTGGCACTCTCCTACTCCCTTCTGACAACCTTCCTTCCTCCCCCAGGCCCTAGCACCTACCCAGGCCACATTCCTGGCAAGCTCTCACTCTCAGCTGGTTGTCAACCAAGGTGTTTGTTGGCTGATAACAAAGGTAGGATCCGATAAGACTTAATACCTTCAAGTGGCATTTTAAAAGACCAGGAAGCCTGCAAGAACTAAAAGAAATAGTGAAGCAATGACAGGCATTAACTCTGTGTGTGTGTGTGTGTGTGTGTGTGTGTGTGTGTGTGTGTGTGTGTGCCTGTGTTGGGAATCTATTGCTAATTTGGGACCTGGAGCCCAGAATGTCATTAGAATAAGCCCCACAGAGGCTATCAGTGCCACTGAGGTCACCATAAAACGGCTTCTCTCATCTAAAACTGAAGCTGATCCCACTTAGGAACTAATTGAAGTCATGGTTTTTCTATTTTAAGATTTAATACACTTCCCTCTTAGCCTAGAAAGCCTCAAAGCCATAATGAAAATACAATTAATTAAAACCTTAAAATATTTATATGCCACATTCCCTGTGATTGAATGAGAGAGCTCTCACGCCATGATCAGGAATATGAAAGCCACACAGAGTAAAATAAAAAATAAGATAGCTCTTAGGAACAGACTACTTGCCAAGTGTTTTGGGTTGAAGATGCCCAAGTCAAGAGAATGGTAAATATAAGAAAGCAGAAGGGTCTCAGTCCTTCTTTAGATGAGACTTCATTTCCTTCTCACTATGCATATGACAAATTGGACCAGAGCAGAGAATTGCTGCCTGCTACAAGCTAAAGAGTTTGGAAATCCAATCGTGTTCTGCCACAAGTTGGGGGAAAATAAAACCCTCTAGGGAGCTCTCTGGTAAAGAATCTGCAAATACTCAGCTCATTTTGAATTGTTATTGAATGTTGGGAGAGGATTTGTTGATTACAGTGTAGGTAGGCACAGCTGACCGTGGATACGGCCTTATGTGTGTACACTATTTTGCTTTTTAAAATATTTAAATATCTGCTTTTAAGGTCTCAACTAAGAGAATATATATTTTTTCTGTTTTTGTTTTCAAAGCCTTAATACTCTTTTTTTTTTTTTTAAATTAAAGCATAACTGTGTACGATAATGCATTTATGAGGTACAATGTGCTGATTTTATATACAATTTGAAATACTTTCATCAAATTGGTTAACATAGCCTTCACCGCACTTTCTTAATTATTGTGTTAAGACATTTATATTCTACACCTAGCAGATTTGACATGTACCCTTGTAAAATGCACCATAGGTGTGGTCCGACCAATTACCCTCCCTCTACTATCCTCCCCCTTCCTCTCCCCTCCGCCTCCTCTTTCCCCTTCATCTTGGGCTGTAGTTGGGTTACAGCTTTCATATGACAGTGTGGGTGTTTACAAATTGGTTTCATAGTAGAGCTGAGTACATTGGATACTTTTTCTTCCATTCTTGAGACACTTTGCTAAGAAGAATATATCCCAGCCCCATCCACATAAACATAAAAGAGGTAAAGGTTCATATACCGCAATTTATTAATCCATTCATGGGTCGATAGGCACATGGGCTTCTTCCATGACTTAGAAAATATGAATTGGGCTGCAATAAACATTCTGGTGCAAATATCTTTGTTATAAAGTGATTAAGATAATATTTTGAGCTTACTTTTTAGAATAGTTTTAGGGTCATGGTAAAATTGAGAGGGATGTACAGAGGGTTCCTATATGCCCCACTATATGCATAGCCTCCATCCTTACCAGCATCCCCTACCACTGTTGCTACAATGATGAAGTGACGCTGACACTTCATTATCACTCAGAGCCCATAGTTTACTTTCGGGTTCACTCTTGGTGTTGTACATTCTAAGGGTTTTGACAAATAGAGGGTGTCTGTATATTTTAAGGAAGGAAAAAACTCTATTAAAATGGTAAGACTCAACACATACTGATAAGGTATGTTATTGTGTGTATTGCATCATGTATCACTTGTATTTGCAGAAGTCACGGCACTTGAGTGTCACTGAATAATAGATGTTTAAATTCCCTCCATCATGTCTTTTCATGGTCTTTTCAGTATTGAATAATGCTCCATTGTTTGAGTACCACAGTTTATCCATTCACCTACTGAAGGACATCTTGGTTGCTTTCAAGTTTTAGTAATTATGAACAAAACTTCATGTTTCTGCACAGATGTAAGTTTTTAACTCCTTTAGGTAAATACCAAGTTGCATGATCGCTGGATGTCAAGGGTGTGCTTGGTTTTGTAGGAAGCTGTCAAACTGTCTTCCAAAGTGGCGGTAGCATTTTGCGTTCTCACCAGCAATGAATGAGAGCTCCTGTTGCTTCCCACCCTTCCTTGCCAGCATTCAGTGTTGTCAGTGATCCTGATTTTGGCTATTATAATAGGGGCATAATTATGTTTGATTATTATTTCAATTTGCAGTCCCAACAAATAGTGTTTTTGAGCTATATTTTGAAATATGAAAGAAAAGTGACCCCTGAATCCTCTAAGGCAATAGAAAGACACTTTCTATATCTCCAAAGATGTTCTGAAGGGTTCTCTAAGCCTGTGAAGGGCATCAGAGGTAAATTAGGAGAAGCCATGGGAAGCATCTTCACTGGTGACTTCCAAACACAGAGAAAAATTCATTCATTCATTTGGCAAATACTTAGTGAGCTCCTAGTATGTGTGTGACACTCAACCAAGCTTTATGGGTGCAAGATGAGCAAAACGGCACATGATCCCTGCTCTCATAGGCAGATGTGGAATGGAAAGGGTCTGTGGAACTATGCATGTGGGGAAAGTCCAGGAAGGCGTCCCTGGGGATATGGTTAAGCTGATATCTCAGGGGGCATTCTAGGAGAAGAGGGGAGAAAAGAGTGCTTCATGCAGGTTAGGGAGTATGGAGAGTGTGAGGAACTCAAAAGAGGCTGGTGTGGCTGGAGGGGGCACAGAGAGAGGAGGAAAGAGAAGCAGAAGAGCCCATTCAGAGCCTTGTAGAAAGACTAGTGACCACAAGAGATCTGGGAAATGGGAAACTCCTTCTCCAAGCCAACAGGAAAAAGTGAAGTAAATAACTTCATTTGGAAGGGAAAACTGGGAGTCAACACCACTGTGGTTATCATCACACAGCAAAAAGCAATAGAAGGCCATGATTACAAGTGTAGACTGAAGAATGACTCTCTGGGTTGGGCTCTTAGATTGATTGCTTACTAGCTGTGTGAGCTTGGACAAGTCACTTACCTTCTCCTAATTCACCCCTGTTACTCCTTGTAGGTCTTGATTTCATTATCTACAGAATACCTTAGAGGTCCTTATGTATGCTGAGCATTTAGAACTGTGCCTGTCATGTTGTAAATGCTACATAGCATTTGCTATCATCATAATCACCCTATTCCTAACTATTATCCATGGAAGCTATAGCCTGGGCAAAAAAGTGTTACAGCAGGCAGACTCACTCACAGAGGGTGTGAATTGCACGATGTCAGTTAATTTCACAGTAATACCTAAAGATACACATTGTTTATATTTTAGAGATGAAAACCTTAAAATCCAGAAGGTTTGAATATTATATCAAGGAATTTATAATTGGTGGAGGCTGAATTCCAAGTCTGTGCTAAGATCTGTTTGAAGATGGTCCATTGATTATCATGAGATTTATATGAAACCAGCTGACAATTGAAGAGCACCATGCTTCTCCTTATCAGAGGACATATTTGGCTCTTCCGTATCTCTGATGGTTTTAGAGAATGATGGGAGCAGAGAGAAGGATGCACTTTGTTGCCTTTGGTGGAGTGTTGTGGCATCACAGCTCACAGCAATCTCAAACTCTTGGTCTCAAGTGATCCTCTTACTGCAGTTTTTCTTTTTTAGTAGAAACAGAGTCTTATTCTTGCTCATGTTCGTCTTGAGCTCAAATGATCCATTTGCCTCGGCCTCCTAGAATGCTAGGATTATAGGCATAAGACACCATGCCCGGCCTGCAAAATGCATCTAAAATTTTAACTACCAATACATTTTATTTTCCCATTTCAAGAGCATATTTCCAAATACAACCATTCCTTGTAAATATTACAGGTTCAGTTCTACACCACTGCAAAAACAAGAATATCACAGTAAAGTAAGTCACATGAATTTTTTGGTTTCCCAGTGCTCACAAAAGTTATGTTTACATTATGCTGTAGTCCACTGTGTGTGCAATAATGCTATATCTAAGAAACAATATACATACCTTAATGAAAATATTTTATTGCTAAAAAATGCTAGTGATTTCTTGAGCCTACGTTTTGTTTTAGTCTTTTTGCTGCTAAAGTCTTGCTTCAGTGTTGATGGCTGTTGATTGGTCAGGGTGGTGGTTCCTAAGGGTGGGATGGCTGTGGCCATTTCTTAAAATAAGACACCAAGGAAGTTTATTGCATTGATTGCCTTTTCCTTTCATGAAACATTTCTCTGTAGCATGACATTTGATAGCACTGTACCCAAAGTATAACTTCTAAAACTGGAGTCAATCTTCTCAAAACTCTAAATCCTTTATTTTCATTTCTACAGTGTTCATAGCATCTTCATCAGGAAGGATGAAGGAATGGATTCCATCTCAAGAAACCACTTTCTTTGCTCATCCATAGAAGCTACTTGTTGCAATTGGGACACATTTTGAGGCTCCACTTCTAGTTCTCATGATTTCTACCACATCTGTAATAACTTCTCCTAATGAAGTCTTTTTATTTATTTATTTAATCATAGCTGTGTGCAACAATTGAGAGAATCATATGGTCTTTGTTTTTTAATTTGTTTCTGTGCTGAATTATATTTATAGATTTATGTATATTGAACCAACCTTGAGACCCTGAAATAATGCCGAATTGGTCATGATTTATAATTTGTTTTATGTGTTGCTGGATTCTGCTTGTTAGGATCTTGTTGAATATATATTGTTGAAAATATATTCATATTTTATATGTATATTCATATTTCATATTTTTTTTGTTGCAATTTTTGGCTGGGGCTGGGTTTGAACCAGAAGATGCCCAGCTTCGTCTGGATGCCCAGAGAGACAGGGGGTGTGACTCCAGAATATCCAAGGGTGAGCCCTATTGTTGCCACTGCAGCTGCTGCTCTGTGCCTCAGGGCCCCAACACTCCTGTATGGTTCCCTCTCAGCTTACCATACTCTCCTTACTTGTGTTTTGCAGAATCAGCACTGAGCAGCAGCAGACCATGCCCTGTCCACTCCTCTTGAGAAAATACTACAGAATCTGGACTCCTGGGGGACAGGCTTCCCGACCTCCGAGTGAGAGTGGAGGGGAGTGTTGTGAGTTCACAATTGCAAGTAGAGAATATATACAGTTTTATGCCTGGCAGGAGAGCATCATGGCACCCTAGCAGGGGAAGTAGATCCAGTTTTTAGAGGGTCTCTTTTATGGGATATAATGGGAGAATTTTGAACTCTGCTTGCTTATTTGTATGTGAGCCATTCTCATGGGGGAGGGGATTCCTGTCTGCTTGTCGATGGATTTTGTACCTTTGTTTGTATCCTTGGGGTCGCAGCTTGCCTCAGCAGGGTTGATGCATGTTCTTCAACCTTCTCTTTTGGCTCAGCTCTAATCCAGCAGGTTACTTGCTAAACTTCTGTCCATTAACTCTCCTTCTGGATGGGCGACTCTGTGGAAAGGTGTCTTCAGTCAGCCATCTTGCCTCTGCCCCCCCACCAGGCCCAGATAGTTTTTTTTTTTTTTTTAATTCATTTGATCTTCCAACAACTGATGAGATGAATTCTATTCCTCATTTCACAGGTGAGGAAATTAAAGCAAAGAGGAGTTAAGTAACTTGCTCAAATCATACAGGAAGGCTGAGGGTGGTGGCTTATACCTGTAATCCCAGCACTCTGGGAGGATTATTTTCGGTCAGGAGTTTGAGACCAGCTCTTGAGCAAGAGCAAGACCCCTGTCTGTACTAAAGGTAGGAAAATTAGCTGAGCATTGTGGCAGGTGCCTGCATTCACAGCTTCTTGGGAGGTTAAGCCAGGAGGAACCCTGAACCCAGAAGTTTGAGGTTGCTTTAAGCTAGGCTGATGCCACTGCGCTCTAGCCTAAGGCAACAGAGTAGAGTTTTTGTTTGTTTTTTTTTTTTTGCTTGTTTGTTTGAAACAGAGTCTCACTCTGTCACCCTGAATAGAGGGCCCTGGTTAGAGTGCTGTCATAGCTACATCGCCATCATAGTTACATGTTACAAGGGTAACAACAATGGGATATAGTAGGCCCAGATAGTTTTATGAACTCATTCTGGCTATCTCCCTGATCTAGCTGGTGACCATTTAGCTTCTGCAGCCAGTTTGGACTTTCTGTTTTGGTGACTGGAACTTGTTTTTTTTTACTCAGTTCCACCGTGTCTATTTCCTCTGACTTTGCTGGGTGCTGCTGCCCAGGCTGGCTCCAGCTCTGGAAAATCTCAACAACTAATGCAGTATAGTATTTTGGTTTATCCTCAGTCTTGTTTTCCAGTTTCTATTCATCAGTAAAGCACAGTCAGAAAATATTACATGGATAATTCCAGAGCTAAACAATTTAAGATTTTAAATCATGTATTGTTCTGAGTAGTGTGATGAAATCTTGTACCATCTCACTGCATTCCACCTGGGACATGAATCATCCCCTTGTCCAGCAGCTCCACGGTGTCTTCACTTCCCACCTATTAGTCACTCAGTAGTCTGGGTTATCATATCTACTCTTGCTGGGTAGCACAGTACTTGTGTTCAAGCAATACTTGTTTGACTAACTAATGGCCCCAAATCACAAGAGTAGTGGTGCTGATGTGTTGCTATAATTGCTCTATTTTATTATTAGTTATTATTATTCTCTTGCTGTGTACAATTTATAAAGTAAATGTTATTATTATGGCTTAGTTGGCAGGATATGCATGGCGTGGACAGCAAGGGCCCGGTTCTAAGTGACAAGCTTCTCGCCGAACAGATAGTCAAGTAAGATTAGTCTGGAAAGCTGAAACTGGAAGGAAAAGCTTCACACAGTGAGTACGTGAGACTTTTGTCATAGTTAAGGGGGCGGGGGAAATTGGGAACTCTCCATCTACGGAGGAACAATATGTTACTGAAATCTTTGTTAAA
This sequence comes from Loris lydekkerianus, assembly GCA_963574355.1. Classification (NCBI taxonomy): domain Eukaryota; kingdom Metazoa; phylum Chordata; class Mammalia; order Primates; family Lorisidae; genus Loris; species Loris lydekkerianus. The sequence goes on from CAUYPK010144829.1 coordinate 20,111, forward strand.
AACTACTGGATCGGCAGTCAAAAGAAAAACATTGCAATGTTTATTTCAGGTTGTGGCCAAACATTGTTATTGGTTTACCCCAGATCAGAAAAACCAGCTAAATTTTAAAGTTTGGAGAAAAGTTGGTAGGGCTCTTCACTGTGCCCATCAGTGTGGTGATTATATTGAAACAGAAGTCCAGACAGCTTATCATTTGGTCACAGTTGTGTTGCAACCTTTACAATCTAGTTCTGATACAGAGCACGATGTTCCACTGCCAACAGGGGAGCCAAATGTAGTGGAACCTTTATATGATGTTCCTCTCAAAAGCCACTCAGAAAAAAGTAAAACAGAGACAGAAGATTCTAAAAGAGGATAGTGACTCTGATAAAACTATTACTAATATATCAGAAGATGAAATATCAAAACTTAAGCATTTAACTCATTGCTTTAAAGTTGTTGATAATCGTTTTCCAACTCTTTTGTCTTCTGCTCCACCACTTTTGCCCACTGATCCTGCCCCGTAGCAGCTCCCTCCCCTCCCAGATACAAGAGTAGGAATAGTTTCTATATTTCCAAAAAATGCTGAAATGTGTAATATTGTTCAGGATGTGAATGTTCCTGTATCCGGAGAGGCCGTTTCTACCCTGCCTACTTCTTTTGGTTTCCTGATTGTTCACCAATCTATGGAGGGAGATGAAGTAGAAGTATCTCATTACCATATTGATATAAAAATTTGGAAAATATTAAAAGATGCTGTATATGGTTATGGTACAGATGCACCCTATGTGCAAGGAGTTTTAAAATCTTACTGTTCTGGCTTGGCACCTGTGGCTCAAGGGGCTAAGGTGCCAGCCACATACACCTGAGCTGGTGAGTTAGAATCCAGCCTGGGCCTGCAAAACAACAATGATGGCTGCAACCCAAAAATAGCTGGGCGTTGTGGCGGGCACCTGTAGTCCCGGCTACTTGGGAGGTGAAGGCAGGTGACTCGCTTGAGCCCAGGAGTTGGAGGTTGTTGTGAGCTGTGATGCCATGGCACTCTATTCAGGGTGATGGCTTGAGGATCTGTCTCAAAAACAACAACAACAACAACAACAACAACAAAATCACACTGTTTTAACCTTTACTAATTCCTACTGATTGGGAGACATTAGTCCAGACCATATTCTCTCCAGAACAATTTTTGCAACTTCAATTTTGGTGGAATGATGAGGCAAAGAAGCAAGGTCATGGAAATCATGCTCACCACCCTCCTTCCTATACATTTGAACAACTAACAGGGACAGGAGAATACACTGATATTCATGCTCAGAATACTAATGAGCTATTGGCTCAAGTAAGAGAGTTTTGTTTTACAGCATGGCAAAAACTTGATGAACAAGGTGAAATGCATCATTTTTTTCTTTTTTAGTGTTTTTTTTTTTAATTAAATCATAGCTGTGTACATTGATATGGTCATGGGGCATCATACACTAGCTTCACAGACTGTTTGACACATTTTCATCACAATGGTTAACATAGCCTTCCTGGCATTTGCTTAGTTACCGTGCCAAGACATTTACATTCCACATTTACTAAGTTTTGCATATGACCTTGTAAGATGCACCGCAGATGTAATCCAACCAATCTCTCTCCCTCCACTTACCTCCCCCCTCCCTCCCCTCCCTTCTCCCTTCCCCCTATTCTTAGGTTGTAACTGGGTTATAGCTTTTATGTGAAAGCCCTAAATTAGTTTTATAGTAGGGCTGAGTACATTGGGTACTTTTTCTTCCATTCTTGAGATACTTTAATAAGAAGAATATGTTCCAGCTTCATCCATGTAAACATGAAGGATGTAAAGTCTCCATCTTTCTAAACCCTCTAGAAGAAAATCTTTATAACTTAAGGGCATGC